>JAVRFV010002273.1:2016024-2068190 GCA_032716605.1 Paralithodes platypus
ACTGGCCTCAACAAGTAGGCTAGGGCTCCGTCACCTATTCAAACAACAACAATTCTCCAACACCCGTCAGATGTATACAGTACACACACACACAGTCACTCACTCACACTAAAGCCCCGTCCACACGATCGAGCAGTGTCTGGCGGGCTGTGCCCCATCACCGGGTAAAGTCTGTTGAACACGCTATACTTGTGTTGTTGTCCACACGGCAGTGATTGGTCAGTCAAAGTCTGCCAGTGGTCATAGTAGGTGCTTGGAATGGCTGGGTCAGTGGGTCTGGTACGATCACCATGGTCCCCAACAACAATCACAGGACAGTTATATAACTTATAATATATCCAAGCAGATACCAATAGGAGAGAGTGTATATCGGCAGAAGCTCGACTGGAGGCAACACCTCATGTTTGTTTCAAATGGATGCAGGTACACTTATTTGCAGTACCGGTATACTACAAGATTATCCAAGCATAGTTTGTCTTGCATAATTCCTGAAACGAGTCGAACAATATACGAAGTAGGCTACTCAAACAAGAGTACTTGCAGGTTAAATTTGTAGTAAGACGACCCAACTTAAGTTTACAAGACCGGGAAGAAGGACACATACACGAATGTCCATATCACATAATAATATGCAGTCTTCCCTTTATTGTCACGGTGGTACTATACAGTCGGCGGTAATAATGCCATTGTCACGGTGGTACTATACAGTCGGCGGTAATAATGCCATTGTCACGGTGGTACTATACAGTCGGCGGGAATAATGCCATTGTCACGGTGGGACTATACAGTCGGCGGGAATAATGACATTGTCACGGTGGTGCTATACAGTCGGCGGTTAATAATGCCATTGTCACGGTGGTACTATACAGTCGGCGGTAATAATGCCATTGTCACGGTGGTACTATACAGTCGGCGGTAATAATGCCATTGTCACGGTGGTACTATACAGTCGGCGGTAATAATGCCATTGTCACGGTGGTACTATACAGTCGGCGGTAATAATGCCATTGTCACGGTGGTACTATACAGTCGGCGGTAATAATGCCATTGGCTCTACTGCCTCACCGTGACCCCCGACATTGATAGACTCTACTGCCTCACCGTGACCCCCGACATTGATAGACTCTACTGCCTCACCGTGACCCCCGACATTGATAGGCTCTACTGCCTCACCGTGACCCCCGACATTGATAGGCTCTACTGCCTCACCGTGACCCCCGACATTGATAGACTCTACTGCCTCACCGTGACCCCCGACATTGATAGACTCTACTGCCTCACCGTGACCCCCGACATTGATAGACTCTACTGCCTCACCGTGACCCCCGACATTGATAGGCTCTACTGCCTCACCGTGACCCCCGACATTGATAGACTCTACTGCCTCACCGTGACCCCCGACATTGATAGACTCTACTGCCCTCACCGTGACCCCCGACATTGATAGGACTCTACTGCATCACCGTGACCCCCGACATTGATAGACTCTACTGCCTCACCGTGACCCCCGACATTGATAGACTCTACTGCCTCACCGTGACCCCCGACATTGATAGACTCTACTGCCTCACCGTGACCCCCGACATTGATAGGCTCTACTGCCTCACCGTGACCCCCGACATTGATAGACTCTACTGCCTCACCGTGACCCCCGACATTGATAGACTCTACTGCCTCACCGTGACCCCCGACATTGATAGACTGGAGAATGTATTGTGTACAGAACGTGCACAATTGTGGCAAAACATGGCATACTGTTCACTTTTTGGTCCATTTTTGCATGTATTCATTATTTTTCTAGTTTCCTCCCTAGACCTCCATAAAATTAAAAAAAATAACATCAAATTAGATCCCCCTTCTAGATTAATTTGTACATTTTTAATGTACCAGCCGAAGGCCGTTTCTTCCAACATTACAGGCTCACTATCGTTCGCCAGGGAAAAAATCTACACTTAAAAAAACAAAATCTATGTGAATGAGGGAGACAAAAGGTATAACTGCCTGCAGCGAGTGCCTCCCCCAGATTTCAAAGAGTGACAGGGCCGAAATCAAGGGACGTTCGAGCTAAAATGCCTGGACACACGGAGTTTGAAGCAATTTAAGTCATAGGAAGAGGGAAAGACTGATTCTGGGAGAGAGTTCCAGAGCTCAGCAGTTGAATAGAAGAAAGTCTGAGAATAGCGTTTACTCTTGGGTTGGAGAGTTGCACAGAGTAGGGGTGGGATTGTGTTGCAAGGCGGGTACTACGTACCCTACGTAGAGGAGGTGGTATACACTGGGACAGCTCTGAGGAACACCGATTATCGTAGTAGCGATAGAATAGTGAGAGAGATGCAACATTGCGGCGAAGAGAAAAATGGTTCGAGTCTAAAGAGACAGAGAAGAAAAATTCGAAATCTACGACTAAATAAGGGGGCAAAACATCAAAGGATCGACAACTAATGGGGCTAAACATGAAGGAGAAAGTGATCCAGAAAACCGGCCCATTCCCCCTTAAATATGAAGGTACACAGTACCGTACTTCCCTCCTTCCACGGGCCCCCGTTATCCCCATTACCGGGCAGTGTCTGGTGATTTCGCTCAACTACGTGCACGGGCATAGGCCTATCCCTGGTTTGCCCGCGGAATTTGCCCCATATCGAACATTTCCCTCGTGCCCGATCGTGTGGACGGGGCTTAACGCTAACTAACTAACTAACTCTCTCTCTCTCTCTCTCTCTCTCTCTCTCTCTCTCTCTCTCTCTCTCTCTCTCTCTCTCTCTCTCTCTCTCTATCTATCCTTTCTCTCTGTCTCTCTCTCCCTCTCTCTCTTCTCTCTCTCTCTCTCTCTCTCTCTCTCTCTCTCTCTCTCTCTCTCTCTCTCTCTCTCTCTACCTACTCTCTACTCCCCCCCCCCCCCTCTCTCTCTCTCTCTCTCTCTCTCTCTCTCTCTCTCTCTCTCTCTCTCTCTCTCTCTCTCTCTCTCTCTCTCTCTCTACTTTCTCTCTCTACTCCCCTCTCTCCCTCTACTCCCCCCTCCCCTACTCTCTCTCTCTCTCTCTCTCTCTCTCTCTCTCTCTCTCTCTCTCTCTCTCTCTCTCTCTCTCTCTCTCTCTCTCTCTCTCTCTCTCTCTCTCTCTCTCTCTCTCTCTCTCTCTCTCTCTCTCTCTCTTAGCTATCGACACCCTAAATGGCACGAAAGGTCTAGGTATTGACTAGAAGGGACCGCCAGATTTGTGCAGTCTGTGTATCTATGTAACTATGTAACTCTCATTCCAAGGTTAACTCAGATTGTAGATACAGTTGAGATGACCCGCTAAGTTGCCTCCACTCTGTACTTAGCCCCCCAGATTACTAAACAATTAAGGGGAGATGGTTCGTTTTTTCGGGACACCTTTCTCCCTCATGTTTAGCCCTATTAGTTTTCAGATTTTAAGATGCTTGCCCCATTATTTTGTCGATTTTAAGACCTTTCGCCACATTTATTTGTAAATTTTAAGACCTTTCGTGCTATTTAGGTGTCGATTTTTTTTCCTGGAGAACGATAGTGAGCCTGTAATTTTGGAAGAACCGTGGCCTTCGGCCGGGACATTTTTCTACCGAAAAATTTACAAATTAATCTACAAGGGGAATCTAATGGATTTTTTTTTTTTTTTTTTTTAAATTGAGGTCTAGGTAGGAAACTAGAAAAATAACGAATAAATAAAAAAAATCGACCAAAAAGTGAACCATCCCCCCTTAACAACATTCTCGGTAAACTTCGGTATTTTGTCCCTTCCCCTCCTTCCTTCCATCCATCCCACCACCCTCCCTCCCTCCCTCCGACCCCCCCCTCCCATCCTACCCACCTCCCTCCTTTCCTACCACCTCTCTCCTTCCTTCCGACCTCCCCCATCCCTCCCTCTCTCTTCTGCCATTCCAACCTCTGTAGAACCATTCCCATACGGAGATTTTGTTCTTTTAAAGTACTGGTACTCCCTGAAATCCTTGGAACTCTCAACGTTTTCTTTTTGCGTTGATATTCTTACCTCCCGTTTTTCCTGGCTCGCACGCGCGAACACACAGACACACTTACACACACACACACCCCTTTCCTCACAAACAAACACATTAATACATACAACACAGACACGCACCTTTCCTCACAAACAAACACATTCATACACACAACACAGACACACCTTTCCTCACAAACAAACACATTCATACACACAACACAGACACACACCTTTCCTCACAAACAAACACATTCATACACACAACACAGACACACACCTTTCCTCACAAACAAACACATTCATACACACAACACAGACACACACCTTTCCTCACAAACAAACACATTCATACACACAACACAGACACACACCTTTCCTCACAAACAAACACATTCATACACACAACACAGACACACACCTTTCCTCACAAACAAACACATTCATACACACAACACAGACACACACCTTTCCTCACAAACAAACACATTCATACACACAACACAGACACACACCTTTCCTCACAAACAAACACATTCATACACACAACACAGACACACACCTTTCCTCACAAACAAACACATTCATACACACAACACAGACACACACCTTTCCTCACAAACAAACACATTCATACACACAACACAGACACACACCTTTCCTCACAAACAAACACATTCATACACACAACACAGACATACTAATCAATTTATTACACTCACACCCACATATTCACATTGTGCTCTCCGTTATCCATATAGGCCTACTCTCTCTCTCTGTTATCTCTATTAAAGTTAAGTCCTAACCACCTCGCTCGGATCTTAAGTTTTGTGTAGTCAGTGTATCTAGGTCTCTCTCTCTCTCTCTCTCTCTCTCTCTCTCTCTCTCTCTCTCTCTCTCTCTCTCTCTCTCTCTCTCTCTCTCTCTCTCTCTCTTTGAATGCCTTTGAATTACTTAACTATCCATTTTTTTACCAGAATGTACAGTTGCCCAAATAAGTGATGTCGCGGCACCAAGTATATTTCGATCAATAATTGGTATCAGCAATATCTAAACTGTATATTTCATTGTTTCGAGTGAGATATATAAACTTGTTTCTACCTTTACACACCCTATTCAACATCTGACAGACATTAATACAACACACAGCGAGCAAAACTTAATTCCAGCGTAGACATGACTTATTTGGCCAACCGTACAATTCGAGATAGGACTGAATATACTAACCCTTTCACTTTCACCCTTAGGGATACTTTAAAGCCTTTGTTACCATCAGGGGTACCGGTATTTAGAAACCTTTAGTTTAGTTACTTCAACCTCTGCAGTTGTCTTTGAGTTAGCTGTGTTGAGCCTATTAGGGATACTTTAAAGCCTTTGTTACCATCAGGGGTATTTAGAAACCTTTAGTTTAGTTACTTCAACCTCTGCAGTTGTTTTTGAGTTAGCTGTGTTGAGCCTATTGGGGATACTTTAAAGCCTTTGTTACCATCAGGGGTATTTAGAAACCTTTAGTTTAGTTACTTCAACCTCTGCAGTTGTCTTTGAGTTAGCTGTGTTGAGCCTATTGGGGATACTTTAAAGCCTTTGTTACCATCAGGGGTATTTATAAACCTTTAGTTTAGTTACTTCAACCTCTGCAGTTGTCTTTGAGTTAGCTGTGTTGAGCCTATTGGGGATACTTTAAAGCCTTTGTTACCATCAGGGGTATTTAGAAACCTTTAGTTTAGTTACTTCAACCTCTGCAGTTGTCTTTGAGTTAGCTGTGGGCAGAAAACTAATTTTGGAGAGGTAATTATAAGAGTGAGAGAACTCTATTTCTTATTGCTAATCTGGCAATCTCTGCGTCATAAATGCGTGAAAGGGTTGAGGCGTATGTTTCGTGGATTAACCTGCGTTTGGTCTCCCGTCGTTCGTGATTGGGTGGTTGGTGACGGTGACGGGAAGGTTGGAGGATTCGGGACAAGGATAATAAAGTAGGTGTTGATGGCGATTGATTGGTGTTAATTGTCCACTTGAGAGTTTCAGGCTATAAGGAAATTAGAACCGTCAACATCGATATAATACAGAAATGCTATTATAATCTGGGTTTCTGATGGATAGAAAGTATGATAAATTTGGTTATATATAGTATATGTATTATGACCTTATTTTAGCTGACAATACTGCTGAATATCGATGTTTACAGCTCCAACTTCCTTATAACTTGAAACTCGCAAGTGGTCAATAATGGTGGTGTTTTGGGTTAGTTTTGCCGTGGCAATTTTCAGCCTGGTTTGGTTCTGTTTACCGGTACTCCCTCCTCCTGTTTCCGTCCCTCCCTAACCCCCCCCCCCCCCCCCCTACCCTTGAGTCTCTATTCCCTCCCCGTCTTGCCACCCCCTACCCCTCCCTACATCCCTACCCCATTCGCCCCTCCCCCCATCCCTACCGCTCTCCCAACCCTACCCCTCTCCCATCTCTACCCCTCCCCCATTCGCCCCTCTCCCCCATCCCTACCCCTCTATCATTCTACTTAACCCCCCACCACCCCTCTACCGTCTCTTCCCCGCCCCCATCCCTCCCTCTCAATGCAGCCAACCAATCGTGTGGGATGATGATGGATTAAACCTACCAGTCTTATATATGTATTAGGGATAGGACTTACATATTATCCCGTTCACACACATATACATAACAGTTAAGCCAGCCAAACATATGGCGCCTAGCCGTATCATTAATTAATATCCCACGATAATGAGATATAATAGGACAATAAAATGATCTCCGGCATCAGAGCTACTGGCCAAACACGTGACTCAAGCAGTAAGCAACCACACCTCACTTACCAGTTGATCATTGCCGGAGTGACAGCGCGCGTGTTAGTTCAATTAGTGTTTCCTGGATTTCTTTTGAGTGTGGTCTTGAGGCGTACGTTGTCGGCAACTTGGTTGGCTAGCGCAAGATATTGAGGACTCGGGACAATAATGAAATTAGGTGTTGCTTGTTATTTTGATGATATGCCTTGGAAATATTCGGCCAGGTTTGGTTCTGTGTATCCCCGCCTCATGGCCCGCCCCTCCCCTCCTCCTCCCACACACACGTTTCTCCTCCCTTCCGTCTGGCGCACATTTAGACGCAGGCAACACAGGTAACGCAGTACAGAGCAGAATAATGCAAATAGTTATGTCAAATTAAACGTAGGCCTGGGCTGGCCTGAGTCACAATGTGCGCACCGTAATTCTAAATAATTATTTGCAAATTTGTCCTGCAGCGCTTGTTACCTGCATCTCAATGTGCAGCACCGACCCTTTCAGACTTGCCGATGTGTACGGCACTACGCCGTGCATTCCAGAGAGTGCGCCGTTGTGCTGACAACTTCTGCCGTGAATGACACGTACGACCAGATTACCTTGGTAACTTTGCGGCGCCGTGTCGGATTGAAAAAAGCCGCCGTGGTCACACGACGGTCGTATGCAGCATTTTGCAGAGGTCGAAGTGTGTGTGAAAGCGTGCATACCCCATGGTTATTTACGGGCAAGGCGGTTCTCCCCTGAATGTGTTCTCCCCACTCCCTGTTAACTCCCCACCACCCTTGTGTCTGTTACCACCACCGTCCGACTCCCTCTCGTCTTTCCTTCCCGTTTGCCTCCCTTCCTCGACTTCCTCCCACCTTCTTTCTCCCTTTCCTCCCTACCATCTCTCTTTCGCCTCCCTAAAATCCCTTCCGCTTCCCCCCCTTTTGCTTCACCTCCCTACCATCCCTCCCACCTCCCTCGCTTCCACACACTCCCCCTCCTGACTCCCACCAATATATCTGCCTCCCTTCCTCCTCCCTATCACCTCCCTCTGGTTTTATATATGTATTTTCTTTTTCATTATCAACATTATCAATTATATGCAGATCGAGGGATTATTTAAAGAGAGGTTTTGTTATTTTTCTGGACCCCCTTTTCCCTCATGTTATCCCCGTTAGGTTTAGATTTTGTGACCTTTCGCCCAATTTCTTCGCCAATAATATAACCTTTCGTGCCATTTAGGTGTGGATTTTGTTCATGGCGAGCGATAGTGAGCCTGTAATGTAGGAGGAACTGTTAAGGGGGATGGTTCACTTTTTGGTCTATTTTTTCATGTATTTGTTATTTTTCTAGCTTCCTCCCTAGCCTAGACCTCCATCAATCTTTAAAAACAAATCCATTAGATCCCCCTTCTAGATTAATTTGTATATTTTTCGGTAGAAAAATGTCCTGGCCGAATGCCGGTTCTTCCTAAATTACAGGCTCACTATCGTTCGCCAGGAACAAAATCGACACCTAAATGGCACGAAAGGTCTTAATATTGACAAGGAAATGGGGCGGAAGGTGCTAAATCGCCAAACTAATGGACCGAACGTATTACAATCTGAAAACTAATGGGGCTAAACGTGAGGGAGAAGGGGAACCAGAAAAACGACCCATCTCCCCTTAAAGCCAGATAATAGAATATTAAGCCTTCATATTAAGCCTTCATACTGTAAAGGGGTAATAATTTCACACTGATAATTATCTTGTTTGTTTGTCTGTTTTGTCTCCCTCCTTCCTTCCCTCCTTTTTTCGCTTCTCCCTTTCCTCCTCCTTCCTTCCTTCTCTCTCTCCTCCCCCCTCTACCTCCCTCCTCATTCTTTCTCTCTCCCCCCTCCTTCCTTCTATCCTCCCTTCCTCCTCTACCTCCCCTCCCACCCTCCTCCTTCCTTCCTTCTCTCCCCCTCCCTCCTTCCCTCCCTTCCCCCCCTCTCTCCCCTCCTCCCCCTTCCCTCCTTCCCCATACTTCCCCACAGGGTGTCAAACTGGAGCCATTTTGTTTGAATATTTGAGTGTAGATGAGAATGACTACAAGGAAATGTACAGGAAATAGCCTTGTTTTGGCCATGTTATCACTTCCAAAGACATCATTTGAACTATAAACCATTATTTGACCTTTACATATACAATAAAGTAACACCACGTTATTAACATTAATCATCCATTAAAAACACCAATGCACTTGAATAAACTAATGCAAGCATATGGTCCTCCCGGGATTCAAACTCGGGACACCACACCCACAACATAAGCATCTAAAGAATACAAATATTGCGCTCGGCTTTCGTTTGACACCCTGCTTCCCCACCTCCCTTCCTTTAACCTTCCTTTAACCCAGCGCAGATTAAGAGGCCACTTAATTCAAGTGTTCAAATTCATCAAAGGCATCGACAATGTGAACTGTAGTAAGTACTTTACTATCGACCAATCTAATTACACGCGGGGAAACGGTTGCAAAATTATTGGTAAATCTTTTAACTCACACGAATCTAAGAATTTCTTCTTCAATCGAGTTGTCACCTTGTGGAATGGGCTTCCCCGAGACGTTATAGACTGCAGCACCGTTGATTCCTTTAAACTTCGCATAGACAAATATCTCGCATCTAACCCGCGACTGACTGCGATTGTAAATGAATAACTTTATTTTATCCACCCCTCAGTTACTGTCCCCTACTAACTTCCTAATCCTGCCACGGATATTAGTTCCAGGGCAGTAGTTCCCTTTCCAATGTTCCCTTATCCACTCTGAACCACTGTTTGGACACTTGTTCCTCAGTGTTTTGGAGGACAAGCAGCCTAGAAGGGTCACTAGAACTGTTGTTGCTTGATTTCCTTTGTACTCCTTTGTACACACGCACCACTCTCTGTCACACATACACACACCATTTACGGTCGCGCTAATAAGTCATGTCCCAGCTGTCATTACGTTTGGCTTGCTCTGCACTGTATTAATGTCTGTCAGATGTTGAATAGGGTCGGCAAGTGTAGGAACATGTGTGTATATTTCACTGGATATGAAGAAAAGAAGCTTATATATTGTTGATACCAATTATTGATCAAAACATACTTGGTGCCGAGACATCACTTATTAGCGCGATTGTACCCTCTTTCATGTCATCAAGAGGCTTAGCACATCACCCTATCATGTGTCGTTGTAGTCATTATATTTGGTGCATATTAATTAAACATATCATTCTCTCTCGCTCTCGCTCTCTCTCTCTCTCTCTCTCTCTCGCTCTCGCTCTCTCTCTCTCTCTCTCTCTCTCTCTCTCTCTCTCTCTCTCTCTCTCTCTCTCTCTCTTCATTGAGAGACCTGAAAAAAATAGACGGACTATAGAGGTTAATACCATCCGGGCAGAGACAGATTGGGACAGACGGCGACGACAGGTAACTTGTGGCTCATTAGTGACCGGGGGGGGGGGGGGGGGGGCTTGCAGACAGGTGAAGGGGAGAGAGAGAGAGATTGATTTAAGTAGATATACTGATTACACAAACCTTACGATCCAAAATTCTAGTAGATACCATAATCCAAGAGAGAGAGAGAGAGAGAATTTACATAGATACTTTGAGCACACAGGCCTTACTATCAAAACGAGGTGGTCAGGACTTAATTTCCGCAGACATTGCCAACCAAATAAGGGAAGCTGAAAGAAAGGAATAGCAAAGAAGAAGAACAACAAGAAGAGAAAGAGAGAGAGAGAGAGAGATATGTAGATAATTATATAATTATTTAAGTTTGGTATGTATACAGTATGTTGCACAGACAGCATTTGCATTTCATTACACTTAGTATCGATAACATAGCTGCTGAAAACAAAGACAACACAGACCATAGAGTGATTCATTTAGCAGGATGGGGGGTGGAGGGAAGTAGTGTTCAGAGAGTTAAGGGGGCTCACCTGCTTTTTTCTCTCCTTTTCTCTCTTGCTTTGGCTTGTATCTATTCGGTCCCATTCAGTCTACTGTTTTAAGACGTTTATCTCCATCCAGGTGTCGATTTCTTCCTGGCGAGCGATAGCGAGCCAGCATTGTATGGAGAAATCCGGCTTCGCCAGAGATATTTTTTTCTATGGAAAATTTACACATTTAACCTGCTGTCAAAAATGTGTATTAACATATGCTGGCTCGCTACCGCTCGCCAGGAAAAAATCGACACCTGCATGGAGATAAACGTCTTAAAACAGTAGGCTGAATGGGTCCGAAAGGATACAATCTACAGAGAGAGGGAGAGAGAGAAAAAAAAAACCCGAGGTGGGCCCCCTTAATGAACCTTAGGAATTGTGGCTGACACAATAATATTATAGGGTTTGAGGTAACATGAAAGAAATATACATACATTGTGAAGGTTTAGATAATATATTATATACAGTATATATTTCATGTGATGTGTTTGTTGTGCAGCAAATGTACCGGTACATTACAAAGACGGGTGGTATGTAAGATATATGGAAGTGGGTTGGAGGGATGGAGAGAGACAAAGAGACTGATGGTGTGTGTGTGTGTGTGTGTGTGTGTGTGTGTGTGTGTGTGTGTGTGTGTGTGTGTGTGTGTGTGTGTGTGTGTGTGTGTGTGTGTGTGTGTGTGTGTGTGTGTGTGTGTGTGTGTGTGTAATAATAATAAACGGTTTATTAAAGAATGGCAGCCTCATGAGCTGAAAATACACATTTTACAATTTAGTGGATGAACATGAGATGTACAGATATGAGGATGGTAAGCTTAGTTTACAAACAAAATAAATAAATACAATAATGATGCATGTGCAGAATACAAATTATCATAAAATAACCATGAGAGTAAGTGATATACAGTACATTTACACATTTATTAACTTACTCATATACAGAACATACGTATATACACGTACGTGCGCACATACATATACATACATATATAGGAACATAAGAACATGCAGTAAGTGTGCACATGTCCGTATACACAAACGCTCACGTATGCACACAGACATACATACATACAGAAACTGTTTTGGTAAGTGAGGTAAAGAGGGTGCGGGTACTACAATGGGAGGTTAATCCTCGGTAGAGCAGGTGTGTGTGTGTGTGTGTGTGTGTGTGTGTGTGTGTGTGTGTGTGTGTGTGTGTGTGTGTGTGTGTGTGTGTGTGTGTGTGTGTGTGTGTGAGACAGAAGGCGAAATATGGAAGAGCTGGGCGTTCTATTGTTAAGGGTGGAAATACATGGATGAAGATACGCGAACACTTAATGTGTTGTGTGTGTGTGTGTGTGTGTGTGTGTGTGTGTGTGTGTGTGTGTGTGTGTGTGTGTGTGCTCACCTAATTGTACTCACCTAATTGTAGTATACAGGATTTGAGCCTAAGCTCGTGTTGTCCTGTCTCTCTCTCTACATTCATCCAATTTTGCTTTAAAAGTTTGGATATTTCTTGCTCCCACCACCTCCCCATCCAACTTATTCCAACACTCAATGCTTCTATACGGGAAGCTGATCTTTCTTACATATAACTTTCCTCAACTTGCATTCATGACCCCTGGTTCTTCCCTCGTCCCTCACCACAAAATCTCCCTTGTCGATCTTCTCAAAACCTTTCACACACTTAAACATCATGATCATGTCACCTCTCTCTCTCCTCTCCCTCAGCGTTGGCAGCTTTAGCCTCTCCAATCTCTCCTCATAAGGCAGGTCTCTAAGGCTAGCTATCATCTTAGTGGCAACTCTCTGAACTCTTTCCAGTTTTTTATTATGTTTTATAAGGTGTGGAGACCACACCACTGCTGCATAATCCAGTCTTGGTCGTATTATTGTCCCTATTATTTTTGCTAACATCTCTTCATCTAAATAATTCAGAGCTATTCTCATGTTAGTCAACACTGCATAGGTTTCACCAGTTATTTTATTTATATGCTGTTCAGGTGACAAGCTGTCTGCCACAACTACCCCTAGGTCTTTTGCTTTCACAGCTTTACTAATTATTTCATCTCCTATTTTATATCCCCAAGAAGGTCTATATTTACTTTTTCCCATCTCAAGAACCTGACACTTACTCGTGTTGAATTCCATTTTCCAAGTTTGACTCCACTCATATAACTTATCTAGATCTCTCTGTAATTCTTCACAACTACTCCTACTTGTAATATGCTTCATTAATTTTGCATCATCAGCAAACATAGATATATATGAGCCTATTCCCATTTGAAGGTCGTTGATGAAAACCAAAAACATGATTGGGGCCAACACCGATCCTTGAGGCACTCCGCTTTTTACCCTTTTCCACGAGGAGAACTTTCCTTTTATTACTGTTCGCATTTCCCTCCCAATTAAATAGTTTTCCATCCACTTTAATAATACTCCCTCAACCCGCCCCACAGTCCTGAGCTTCCACAACAATCTCTTATGAGGCACCTTATCAAATGCCTTCTTGAAATCTAAGTAAATACAATCTACCCACCCCTCCCTCCCTTGTACAATGTCAATTACCCTATCATAGTAACTCAACAAATTTGTGGTACACGAATGACCTTTTCTGAACCCGAACTGCTTGCTTGAAATTATTTCCCTCTCCTCCAACATACCCACCCATCTTTTTCTAATAATCTTTTCACAAAGCTTGCATATAACACTCGTTAAGGATACCGGTCGATAATTTAGCGGGTCTTCTTTATTTCCACTTTTATATATTGGAGTTATATTTGCTTGTTTCCATTCTAAGGGAAGTTCCCCCTTGTTTAATGAGTGTTGAACAATATTAAAAATAGGTCTCACTAGTTGTTCAGAACATTCTCTTAATACCCATCCAGCAATGTTATCTGGGCCCATAGATTTTCTCACGTCCAATTCTTCCAACAATGATTTTAGTTCATCCTTGTTGACTTCTATCGACTCTAGTCCCTGTATCTCGTTCAATTCCACCACAGGTTCTACATAGTCATCCTCCTCCACAAACACGGATGTTAATGTATCATTCATAATTTCACACATACCCACTGTGTCTTCATATAATTGACCCTCTACCCTAAGCTTTGTTATTTTGTCCTTTATTTTGTTTTGGCGTTGATATAACTATAGAACAGTTTGGGTTCTTTATTACATTTATTTACTATATCTTTTTCAAAGTTCTTTTTCTCCTCTCTTATAGTCTTGACATAGTTGTTTCTAGCATTCTTATACTCATCCCATTTTTCCTCAGTGTGTCTCCTTCTCACTTTATTCCATGCAGAGTCCTTTTTGTTCTGGGCAATGTGACATCGCATGTTAAACCACTCTTTCTCCTTAGCCAGCTTTCTATCCTTAAATGTTGGTACATATTTATCTACCCCCTCCCTGTAAATGTCTAGTAACATGGTGTATTTTACCTGAATATTCTGTTCTTGCTCAATAAATGACCAATCTATATTTGCAAAGTATCCTCGTAATGATTCATAATCCGCCTTACTATAATTTAGTCTATATTCCCTATGTTCCTCCTCTCTGCCTTCCAGAAATTCCACTGTCAATTCAAATTCAATCACAGCATGATCGCTTTTTCCCATGGGACTCAAATATGTTAGGTTCTTTATTTCTTGGGGGTCTTTGGTGAATAATAAGTCGAGTCTTGATGGTTCATCACCTCCTCTAAATCTTGTATTTTCCATAACGTGTTGTGTTAATAGATATCCCATTGTTAGTTCAAGAAATTTGCTACCCCAAGTATTTTCATTTGAACCCGCATCCAAACATTCCCAATCCACCTCCCCGCAACTAAAGTCCCCTGCAAGAATAAGCCTATTTTTCCTTTTACAAATAATTTCTAACATACGCAAGGTTTCCAAAATTAATTCATTATATTCATCGTTGCTCCAAGATTTAGTCTTAGGAGGTAAATAAACTGATACAATGTCCAATTTTGACCTATCATTATCCTCAATTTCAACTGCTACCACTTCAGCAATGCTATCACCAAGTTTTAATTCTTTAGCAGTAATTTTATTATCTACCATGATCAACACTCCTCCTCCTAGCTTTCCTAACCTGTCTCTTCTCCATGTACTGTATCCTGCACAACTAATTATATTCGTGTCTACCTCCTGGTTAAGCTTAGTTTCAGTCAAACATACTACCCCGGGCCTCTCTCTCTTTACATATTCGTCAAACTCAATCTTTTTGGAAATTAACCCATCAATATTTGTATACATGAACTTAGCATTCCAGTATTTTCCCTATTTTTCTCGTCCCTGCCCGTTCCTTTCTTTTTTGTACGTACCCCTCCCAATTTATTTCCTAGCTTGTCTCCTCTTCTCTTGTCTCCACCTGGACTGTTTCTCGCTCCGTTTCCACCTCCCCTCCCTCTGCCTCCACTTGGACTGTTTCTCTCTCTATCTCCACCTCCCCTCTCTCTGCCTTCTCCCCCGTCACCCGCACCATCTCCTTTTCCCTCCCTACTTCGTCCCTTCGCTTTATATACCATTTCTTGAGTTTTCCCTCCCACACTCTCCAGAAAAACTTCTTTTCGTCTTCTTTCGTCCTTTCTCCATTCTTTACATTTGCCTCGGTTTGCAATTCCTTTCTTATGTTTCGATCCTCAATACTCATGTCTTTTCTAATTGTAATTTTCTTAAACTTGCTGGTCAAGTTAAGTCTCCATGTTACGTTCATTATTGCATCCACTGTTACCCTAGACCTAAACTGCACTCTCATTGGCCTTGTGTTTCCCTTACTATATTTACCCATTCTCCTAACTTCTTCAATATCATCTCTCCAGTTGTTTCCTTCTTCATCGACATGCTTGATCAATGTTTTTACCTTATTAATTTCTTCCTTATCCCTAGCTTTCCTCTCAATAATGTGCTCCTCTATATCCCCAAATACAATAATACACTTATTTCTATCTATTGTTTCACGCAGGACCTGTTCATTTCTCCTCATAGCTTTTACTACCACTGATTCTAAATCTTTATTTTCCCTTTCTGATTGTTTCTTTTGTTCCTCCATGATTTCCTTCATTGCCACTTCCTTCACTTTTCCTCCTTCGTCATTAACCCATTTATTGTGTTTCTCCTTAATCTCCTCCACATGTGTTTTCATTTCCTTGATTTGCCCTTTGTATTCTTCAAGTTGCAATCTTAAAGCTTCATTTTCGTCCTGGAGTTGCCCCATATGAGTTTGAATTTCTTTTAGGCTAGCCCGACTCAAATCTTGTCCAGGCTCGATGTCCCCAGCCTGAGCACCACATATTGAACATATAGCCTCAATCTGTGAACTAACACTCACCTTCCACTCCTGCATATCCTCCTTCCACCTTTTAATGTCATTCAGCTCACGTATAATTTTCCCTAGAATGCCCTCGGTCTCACCGACTTCAAATCCATCAAAGTCAGCCATATTTGTTTACATCCACTCGCATTCACAATCGCTTGAATTATTTTTATCACTCGAAATATCCTCACTTGATTTTAATCTCAAATTATTTTAATACTGCATTATAATACAGGACAACACAAAATATCCTTATACTCAAGTTTAGGTGAGTTTATTTGACGAGCGCTGTAAACAGCTTGCTAGATCAGCTGATTTTCGGGAGCGTGGGTGCGGAGGTGTTGTCTCGTCGGTGGTTCGTGTGTGTGTGTGTGTTACGAACAATGTGCTGCTATTATCTTGAATGAGTGTATAATGTAACATTTTATCATGGAAAAAGGTAAACTATTCCTTATCTGAGTAAATATAATCGTTCTCTCCACTTCTCAAGGCATATCTTACCACTAATTGTAGTGTTATTTATTCAGTGCCAACCTTTGTCTCTATATCCTGTCCAATGTTCACTAACCTTCACATTCTCTCTCGCTCGCTCTCTCTAGAGAGAGAGAGAGAGAGAGAGAGAGAGTACACACACACACACACACACACACACACACACACACACACACACACACACACACACACACACACACACACACACACACACACACACACACACACACACACTATTCATAGTGTGCACGGGTATAGTTCCGATTTCTCCACCAGACGGCGTGGGGGCATCATTGGCCCTTCTCCCGCGTTAATAAACACGTTGAACTCTATGTGATTGAATCGGTTTCTACTTTATATGCTCGTAATGCCGTGTCTAACATTGAGTTATCGCCATACATTCTGTGTGTTCTGAAGGGGGAGGGTCCCTAGGGTAAAATAGATGGAAATTACGACAATGAAGACTTATTACTGCCTTGTGATAAAAGCAGGGTGTATGAAGAGTGAACAACACCGACTATATCTCCTTATGGTGGGTTCACACATTCACGTATATTGCTCCCGTCAGCTCCCGTCCGGCGTATCGCAAAGACGCGAGTAGTTTTTGCCGTTGAACGCCCGTTCTTCCACGTCTATTGCACTTCCCGACAGACGTAGCGTAACGGGGCCAGTGTTACGTCAGACGCAATGGAGGCGTATTGAACTACGTACGTGTTTGCGACGTGCGTAGGCATAGCCCCGTTCGACCTCATGGGCTGCCCGATTTGCGGAAAAACAGGCCACGCCCATGCCACACCCCCACAAGACCGGCGTAGCTGAGGCCGCACGTCTTGGGATTTGTTAGGTCGTACCTGGACCGGTTCCGGCCAATCGTAGGCACACCCCGTCTGACCAAACACAGACAAAGACAGTCTTTGTCAACCACGTCTGTCGGGGTTGCTATCTGGGAAGTACAAAAGGGCATGAATGGCCACACCTTTCCCATTCCCACTCATTCCTCTGCACCATGGACAACATCACGGAATTCATCCTGGAGGAGTTCAAATATGTGAACTCCTTAATCAAACCGGAGATTAGGCATAACACGCGGCTCATACAATGCATCATTGCCTACATAGATGTCTTAAAATTACTTGCAATAGCAAACTCCATCCATCAAGAGGAAGAAGAGAAGAAGAAGGAAAGGACCAAGAGGAAAGTGTGGGTGTGGCCATATCTACAACGGAGGCCTGAACATGGCCATTATGAGAACCTCATGCAAGAGTTGGCCAGAGAATGTCCACTACTGTACAAGAACTTCACCCGGGTAGACAAACAACTATTTGATGAGATTGTGGAACGTGTCACGCCCATCATTCAGAGGAAACCTACGTTCTGGCGGAAACCCATTCCTCCTGGGCTGCGGGTGGCCATCACCCTACGTTTCCTCGTCCAACACGTCCAACACCTCTCCATCATCGTCGGCTATATTCATTAACACTTCACCGTCAGAGGTGTTAATCGGCGAGGTTGCAGAGGTCGAGGGGACAGGCGGTGAGGTTGCAGAGGTCGAGGGGACAGGCGAGGTTGGAGAGGTCAAGGGGACAGGCGAGGTTGCAGGCGTGGGGCCAGGTGGTGAGATTGAAGACGTCTTCATACTTCTCTTGGTAGCATTGGTAGCCATGGTGACAGGGCAGGGCAGGACAGGGCAGCGTGCAGAGGGTGGCAGCAGAGGGTGGCAGGGTGGCAGGCAGGGTGGCATGCAGGGTGGCAGGGTGGCATGCAGGGTGGCAGGGTGGCAGGGTGGCAGGGTGGCGGGCAGGGTGGCATGCAGGGTGGCAGAGTAGCAGGGATGGTGTTGGTCGTCGTGGTGTGGTGTGAGGTATGACGACAGTCACTCACGCTGTCCCTATATACCCCCCCCGTACGACATTGCCGCGTCTTCCCGGCAACACGCAGAGCGGCGGCGTTGCCAAACGCACGCATACTTCCACGTTCGACGAGAACTTTCTACGATGGACGAGAGCAGCTCTCGTCTCACGTGGTAGCTGCTACGTCCGACGAGGATGCTCTGGTCAGACGACCGTGGTGGCCTGGTCGGTCGTAAGTTTCCCCGTCTTTTGACATACGTGAGGGCGATCCACGTTCCTGATTCGACTCGAATCAGCAACCGCGCGGCCTTGGCCGCACCCACAACATTCCCGACCCACGTGGGCTACTCGTTTCTACTCGCGCCATGCGAGAGTACCCCCCCCCCCCCCCCCCGACTGGCCGTAATTTCATTAAAGTTTTGCGTATTATGCCATTACGTTTTACGTAATCGGTTGCCAACTACCAATATACCTTCGTTTACAACAGACGGGAGCTGACGGGAGCAATATACGTGAATGTGTGAACCCACCATTATATACCGTACTGGGCTAACTTAAATACTGTATTATCATTATTTACATTTATGATTGTACACCATACAGTACCGGTAGTATGATGATATTTATCCGTTTTCCGTATATTTTTTTAATGATTACTATGCGAGCGAAGGCGAAGCAGAAAACAAGTTTGTTATAAGACACCAACATTCCATTATTCACTTCCTTTCTGGAATATATGTTTTTTTATTGTTTATATATATATATATATATATATATATATATATATATATATATATATATATATATATATATATATATATATATATATATATATATATATATATATATATATATATATATATATATATATAGAGAGAGAGAGAGAGAGAGATCAAATAATGTCTAGGTTTTGTAAATTAGAGATACTATACAGATTATAAGCCTTGTTACAACAGCAGAACTGGCATGAATACCGTACACAAATCTTTGAGAACAGAATATTAACCCCTTCTTTACCGGTAACGTATTTTTGTATTTGATTTCAGCTACATTTAGACGATTTTGTTTAAGCTTGGGAAGGATATATGATATCTAAAAGGATTAATTGAGATAGGCTGTAGCCTTGTAATGAGTAGACGTCCTTCCTAAGCTGTACAAAATCGTCTAATAGTGGCCAGAATATAATGATAAGTACATCACCGGTACAGAAGGGGTTAAAGGCACGTAACATATAATAGTGGCCAGAATATAATGATAAGTACATCACCGGTACAGAAGGGGTTAAAGGCACGTAACATATAATAGTGGCCAGAATATAATGATAAGTACATCACCGGTACAGAAGGGGTTAAAGGCACGTAACATATAATAGTGGCCAGAATATAATGATAAGTACATCACCGGTACAGAAGGGGTTAAAGGCACGTAACATATAATAGTGGCCAGAATATAATGATAAGTACATCACCGGTACAGAAGGGGTTAAAGGCACGTAACATATAATAGTGGCCAGAATATAATGATAAGTACATCACCGGTACAGAAGGGGTTAAAGGCACGTAACATATAATAGTGGCCAGAATATAATGATAAGTACATCACCGGTACAGAAGGGGTTAAAGGCACGTAACATATAATAGTGGCCAGAATATAATGATAAGTACATCACCGGTACAGAAGGGGTTAAAGGCACGTAACATATAATAGTGGCCAGAATATAATGATAAGTACATCACCGGTACAGAAGGGGTTAAAGGCACGTAACATATAATAGTGGCCAGAATATAATGATAAGTACATCACCGGTACAGAAGGGGTTAAAGGCACGTAACACAATCTACCGGTACATAGGCTAGGCCTACTTATAATTTCAGTGATGCATAATACAGGTTTAGTTAATTAATATGGTCAAATCTCCGATGTATTTAGCTTATTGTAATACCCTCTACCCGCAAAAATCCCGCAACCATAGAAATACCAGAGTTGACAAAATATAACCGATCGAGTTTGGATTTTAATCAACATTTGATGTCAAACAAGTTCAAAAGTTAAAACCTACACCAAATATCACCTTATATATCGGCTAGACTTAAAAATACTAACTGTAAATTGATGAATTTTACACCAGAATTTTAGACCAATCCACATGGATCATAATGTAGGTAAGGTATGTCCATAAACGGTACTGGTACCAGGTATATAGTTTTGCTTCAACCGACAAACTTCATGATGAATCGTTTATTCTCCTATTATGGAAGGTAACATATATTTATACAACGGACTTTGCTTAAACCTCTTCAAATAAACCGTTAGTTAAGTTAATTCTTAGGTAGGTTTGGTATTGTTGCACGCCAATGGTTGGTAAAAGAGCCAAGTTCAGATTTATATAATTTTGCTGCATTAAAATGGTAAAACTATGATGTATTTTGCTTATATTGCCAACGAGACTACTTAATTTAGTCTAAATTTCCCTGCATATATAGACGCAATTTATCCGACACGTAAGCATATTATATAAATGATCTATTTACAAAATTGGCATATGTTGGGGTGAAATTAATAAAATATAGATTATAAAATATGTATATTTTCAGTTGATAGATACCGGTAATGTTGGGCATAGCCTAATCAACTGTTTTCATATGTTTGGTTTTATTACCGGTACTTACTTTACATCTAGCAGCTTTGCCATTGTACCAAGATCAATGCCTTACATTGTGCTTTGTTCCTTATGTTATTTATCATGGAATGTGTCTGTTGAAGCAAACGATATACTTGTACCGTATATGTACCTTAACCTACATTTTAATCTATATGAAGAGGTCTAAAGACACAGGATTATTCCTGGTCTCTTCATTTAGTATATAATATATACGTTTGTTATATATCAGCTGGTAGGCTACACTTCGTGATGAATCGTATTGTCTCTCATTATGGAAGGTAAAATAGATTGATATAAACATATCTTGTGTAAGAATGGAATGGTCGAAAACACATGACAAATCTGCCCTACCCTCAGCCATCCACCATAACAGACATTTCCTATACATCATTAATGTGGTTAATAGATTGTTGGTGTCCTATTAATGTTTTGTTTTCAGTTGGCTTTGCATAGGATACGGTAATCTAGTGTAGGCTAATGGTATACGCTTTGCCGTGAATTGCGGTTACCTCCCTAATATATCGATAAACATAAATGTGTATACAAATATATTGTGTAAAATGAGACAATAAATATCAGTACAGATAATTGTTAAGCCTAGTCCTTATACAAGAAGATATTAGACAGTTTCCAGACGGCGATAGATGATAAAGAGCTTTGCGCTTTATATACAAAATAATAACAAATCTTTACTCTTATTGACCGTTGCCGTCTGATAGGTACTGTATACATCTGTAGTTTTATGAATGAACTAGGCCTATATATATATTTGGGTAAAATTACTTAAGATATGTTCATAATAATCCAAACATCCACACATATTAAAGGAGATAGCTCAATATTCAGTCTTATCATCTATTCATCATATTGTTTTATGTTACTGCTTTGAAGCTTGTTATTGTTTCCTTAATATATTTTCCTTACATCTTTGATTGTTTGAAATCAATACAAAAGCACATTGTCTTGTCCGTGTGTGCTAAAACAACACAAACTTGACCAGTCTCTTTGTGTACAAGAACGCGGCAGCCCCGTACCATAGAGCCAGGTACTGGTTTGTTTATTATTGTCACGTGACCTGACACATGGGGCTGCACTATGAATAAAGGACCTGTTTTAGTATTAAGGGAGTAGTTCTAGTTTTTTGGTCTATAAATCAATAAATATATTTATTTTTTCGATAAATACAAACATCCCGGCTGAATGCCGGTTCCTCTGCAGGCTCGCCATCAAAAATCGATTTTTTTTTTTTCTATGTGATTGAGGGAGGCAAAAGGCATAACTACCTATAGCGAGTGCCTCCCCCATAGTTGAAAGAGTGACGGCCAAAATCAAGGGACGTTCGAGCCAAAATGCCTGGACACACGGAGTTTGAAGCAATTTAAGTCATAGGAAGAGGGAAAGACTGATTCTGGGAGAGAGTTCCAGAGCTCAGCTGTTGAGTAGAAGAAAGTTTGAGAGTAACGTTTCACTCTTGGGTTGGAGAATTGCACAGAGTAGGGGTGGGATTGAGTTGCAAGACGGGTACCACGTGCCCTACGTAAAGGAGGTGGTATGCACTGGGATAGCTCTGAGGAACACTGATTATTATAGTAGCGATAGAATAGCGAGAGAGATGCAACATTGCGGCGGGGAGAGAGAGATTGCAGAGAGTTGGTGAGTGGACGGGAGTTAATGATACGAAAGGCCTTCCTTTCAACTTTGTCTAGGAGAGCGGTGTGAGAGGAACCTCCCCACACATGTGAACAATACTCAATACAAGGGCGCACTATGCCCCTGTACAGAGCAAGAAGCTGTGCAGGGGAAAAGAACCCCCTAAGGCGGTTGAGCACACCCAGCTTCTGGGAGGCTGCCTTAGCAAGACTGGTAATATGGTCCTTCCAAATGAGAGCAGAAGAAAAAGAGACACCAAGAATATTGAGAGAAGATGAAGGGTTGATTTTTGTATTGTTGAAGAATAAGGGATAGTCCGCTGGGAGATCCTGACGGGTTGATAAATGGAGAAATTGGGTTTTGGAAGCATTAAAGTTAACAAGGTTTTCTCTGCCCCAATTGGAAATAGTATTTAGATCAGAATTTAAGAGTTCTATGGCTTCATTACGTTTGTCGTTGAGGGATTGCTGGCTGGGGCGTTCTGAAAAACTAATGGAGTAGTGTAAGGTTGAGTCGTCTGCGTCTGCGTATGAATGGATGGGAATTAAGGTACAGTTAAGGAGATCATTTATAAAAATTAGAAAGAGAATAGGAGATAGGACAGAGCCCTGAGGAACACCGGAGTTTATAGGGTGAGGAAGTGAACAATGGCCGTCCACATCCGCGGCTATGGAACGGCCGGAAAGGAAATTAGAGACAAAGGCACAGATGGAGGGATAGAAACCGAAGGAGGGTAGTTTAGAAATTAAAGATTTATGCCAAACTCTATCGAAGGCTTTCGATATGTCTAGTGCAATAGAAAAAGTCTCACCGAAGTCCCGAAAGGAGGATGACCAAGAGTTAGTAAGATATGAAAGAAGATCACCAGTAGAGCGACCCTTAAGGAAGCCATACTGGCGATCTGAGAGCAGATTATGAGAAGAGAAATGCTTAAGAAATTTGGAAGCAAGAATAGTTTCAAAAACTTTAGAAAGACAAGAGATAAGAGCAATTGGACGATAGTTGGAGGGTTGAGAGCGGTCACCCTTCTTTGGGACAGGTTGAATGTGAGCAAACTTCCAGCATGAAGGGAAGACGTTAGAGGATAGACAGAGACGAAAGAGTTTGCCTAGGCAGGGAGTCAGCACGGAAGCACAGTTTTTGAGAACAACAGGAGGAACACCGTCCGGACCGTACGCCTTATTAGTGTTAAGCCCAGAGAGGGTAGAAAGTACATCTTTAGAAGAGATTAGGATATTAGGCATAAGTAAGAGAGAGGAGGGCAGAGAGGGAGGAATAGCACCGGAATCATCCAAGGTGGAGTTTCTAGCAAAAGTTTGAGCGAAGAGTTTAGCTTTGTCAGAGGAAGAAGTGATGGTTGTGCCATCAGAGTGGGAAAGGGGAGGGAAAGACGAGGAAGATAAATTGTTGGAGAGGTTTTTGGCTAGATGCCAGAAAGCTTGGGAAGAGCTAGAGTTGGATAGTTCAGTGCATTTATTATTGATGAAAGAGTGTTTGGCAAGTCGAAGAACAGATTTGGCTTGATTCCAGGCAGAAACATATGAAGAATGAGAGTCTTGAGTTTTAAGGCGTCGGTACCGTTTGAATGCTTCCTCCTTATTGCGGACAGCAGTAGAACAGGCGTGAGTAAACCAAGATTTTTTAGCATTAGTCTGAGAGAAAGAGAATGGAATGTATGCTTCCATGCCCGATAGGATTATCTCGGTAATGCGTTCAGCACTCTCCGAGGGTCCTCAGCCATGGAAGCAGAAATCATTCCATGGGAAATCAAAGAAGTACTGCCGAAGAGCCTCCCAGTCGGCAGCGCCAAAGTGCCACAAGCGCCGCCGGCTAGGAGGATCGGGTGGCTGTACTAGAGAGATAGGACAGGTGACAGAGATAAGTTTATGGTCGGAGGAGCCCAGAGGAGAGAAAAGATCGACAGTATAAGAAGAAGGGTTAGAAGTTAGAAACAAGTCAAGAATGTTGGGCCGATCTCCGATGCGATACGGGTGGGTTGCTGAACTAACTGCTCTAGGTCATTTAGGATAGAAAAGACGTAGGCTTGTTCACCAGGTGGATCAGTAGTGTGAGAGGAGAGCCAATGGCGGTGGTGAACGTTGAAATCTCCTAAGATGGAGATTTCTGAGAAAGGAGAAATGGATAGAATGTGTTCCACTGTAGAGTTTAGATAGTCAAAGAATTTGGGAAAGTTGGTAGAGTTAGGGGAAAGATAGACAGCACAGAAATATTTAGTAAGAGAATGACAGGAAAGTTTGAGCCATAAAGTTGAGAATTCAGAGGAGTCGAAATCGGGAACACGAGAGCAAGTGAGTTTGTTGTGCACATATGCACAACATCCGCCTTTGGCTTTGAAACTAGGATAGAGAAAGTAGGAGGATACAGAGAAGGGGTTGCTGGAAGTTGCTACAGACACCTGAGTTTCAGTGAGGAAGAGAAGATCAGGTTTGTAGGAGGAGAGATGGTGCTCAACAGAGTGAAAGTTAGAGGAAAGTCCGCGAATGTTGCAGAAATTAATAGAAAGAGTAACAGGCCGAGGTCCAGGTAATTGTGTGGGGTCGTCAGGGGATGGTCGGTCGGGTGAGGGGGCATTTATGGTCCCCCCCCCCCCCCCTGGGGACTCCGAGGCTGGGCTACAATTCATAATTTTTTTTTTTTTAATTTTGGTGTGGAGGAATGAAGTGTGGTGTGCATGTTTAGTGTAGTGAAGTGGATAGGAGGAGGAGGTGTTTGTGAGAGCTAGCTGGATTGCTCTCAGTGTAAATGAGGCACAAAGAAAATCAGTAAGAGAGGCCAAGCAAATAAAACAGGAGTTCCAGCGACTCTTTATCACATGCCTATAACCTCACCTGGGTCTAGCCCTGATCGATTGGTGCCTACAATCTCCCCACCTAATTAGATTGGTTCCATGTCATCTCAACCAGTAGACCATTTCAACCAGTAGCTCTCAACCAGTGCCAAATTAACCCAGACCAACCAAACCAGTGCCAAAATATAGTACTAACCTAACCGTATTGGTTGATTTGGTACTGGTTGAGAGCTACTGGTTGAAATGGTCTACTGGTTGAGTTGACCGGTCACCAAATAGATTGCATGAAAGGTCTTGATATTGGCAAAGAATGGGGCGAAAGATCTTAAAATTGACATACTAATGGGGAAAAGTTTTCAAAATCTCAAAAATAATGTGCCTAACTTGCGGGAGAAGGGGGTCCAGAAAAGGCAACTACCTCCCCTTACATTGTTTACCGGTACCAACTATTAGCGCTAAAGAGGTTCGTTTGGCTGTTCAAAGGTTCACAATATTTTTAGGCCAGATTTATGTCTTAGAGTGTACAGTTGGCCAACTAAGTTCTGTTTCTCTGTGATTTTATACATGGTAATATAATGTACAGTTGGCCACATAAGTTCTGTTTCTCTGTGATCTTATACATGGTAATATAATGTACAGTTGGCCACATAAGTTCTGTTTCTCTGTGATCTTATACATGGTAATATAATGTACAGTTGGCCACATAAGTTCTGTTTCTCTCAGTGATCTTATACATGGTAATATAATGTACAGTTGGCCACATAAGTTCTGTTTCTCTCAGTGATCTTATACATGGTAATATAATGTACAGTTGGTCACATAAGTTCTGTTTCTCTCAGTGATCTTATACATGGTAATATAATGTACAGTTGGCCACATAAGTTCTGTTTCTCTCAGTGATCTTATACATGGAAGTATAATGTACAGTTGGCCACATAAGTTCTGATTCTCTCATGATCTTATACATGGTAATATAATGTACAGTTGGCCACATAAGTTCTGTTTCTCTCAGTGATCTTATACATGGAAGTATAATGTACAGTTGGCCACATAAGTTCTGTTTCTCTCAATGATCTTATACATGGTAATATAATGTACAGTTGGCCACATAAGTTCTGTTTCTCTGTGATCTTATACATGGTAATATAATGTACAGTTGGCCACATAAGTTCTGTTTCTCTCAATGATCTTATACATGGTAATATAATGTACAGTTGGCCACATAAGTTCTGTTTCTCTGTGATCTTATACATGGTAATATAATGTACAGTTGGCCACATAAGTTCTGTTTCTCTCAATGATCTTATACATGGTAATATAATGTACAGTTGGCCACATAAGTTCTGTTTCTCTCAGTGATCTTATACATGGTAATATAATGTACAGTTGGCCACATAAGTTCTGTTTCTCTCAGTGATCTTATACATGGTAATATAATGTACAGTTGGCCACATAAGTTCTGTTTCTCTCAGTGATCTTATACATGGTAATATAATGTACAGTTGGCCACATAAGTTCTGATTCTCTCAATGATCTTATACATGGTAATATAATGTACAGTTGGCCACATAAGTTCTGTTTCTCTCAGTGATCTTATACATGGAAGTATAATGTACAGTTGGCCACATAATTTCTGTTTCTCTGTGATCTTATACATGGTAATATAATGTACAGTTGGCCACATAAGTTCTGTTTCTCTGTGATCTTATACATGGTAATATAATGTACAGTTGGCCACATAAGTTCTGATTATCTCAGTGATCTTATACATGGTAATATAATGTACAGTTGGCCACATAAGTTCTGATTATCTCAGTGATCTTATACATGGTAATATAATGTACAGTTCTCTGTGATCTTATACATGGTAATATAATGTACAGTTGGCCACATAAGTTCTGTTTCTCTCAATGATCTTATACATGGTAATATAATGTACAGTTGGCCACATAAGTTCTGTTTCTCTCAGTGATCTTATACATGGTAATATAATGTACAGTTGGCCACATAAGTTCTGTTTCTCTCAGTGATCTTATACATGGAAGTATAATGTACAGTTGGCCACATAATTTCTGTTTCTCTGTGATCTTATATATGGTAATATAATGTACAGTTGGCCACATAAGTTCTGTTACTCTCTGTGATCTAATACATGGTAATATAATGTACAGTTGGCCACATAAGTTCTGTTTCTCTCTGTGATCTTATACATGGTAATATAATGTACAGTTGGCCACATAAGTTCTGTTTCTCTCAGTGATCTTATACATGGAAGTATAATGTACAGTTGGCCACATAATTTCTGTTTCTCTGTGATCTTATACATGGTAATATAATGTACAGTTGGCCACATAAGTTCTGTTTCTCTGTGATCTTATACATGGTAATATAATGTACAGTTGGCCACATAAGTTCTGTTTCTCTGTGATCTTATACATGGTAATATAATGTACAGTTGGCCACATAATTTCTGTTTCTCTGTGATCTTATACATGGTAATATAATGTACAGTTGGCCACATAAGTTCTGTTTCTCTGTGATCTTATACATGGTAATATAATGTACAGTTGGCCACATAAGTTCTGTTTCTCTGTGATCTTATACATGGTAATATAATGTACAGTTGGCCACATAAGTTATGTTTCTCTGTGATCTAATACATGGTAATATAATGTACAGTTGGCCACATAAGTTCTGTGTCTCTCAGTGATCTTATACATGGTAATATAATGTACAGTTGGCCACATAAGTTCTGTTCCTCTCAGTGATCTTATACATGGTAATATAATGTACAGTTGGCCACATAAGTTCTGTTCCTCTCAGTGATCTTATACATGGTAATATAATGTACAGTTGGCCACATAAGTTCGGTTTCTCTCTGTGATCTTATACATGGTAATATAATGTACAGTTGGCCACATAAGTTCTGTTTCTCTGTGATCTTATACATGGTAATATAATGTACAGTTGGCCACATAAGTTCTGTTTCTCTCAGTGATCTTATACATGGTAATATAATGTACAGTTGGCCACATAAGTTCTGTTTCTCTCAGTGATCTTATACATGGTAATATAATGTACAGTTGGCCACATAAGTTCTGTTTCTCTCAGTGATCTTATACATGGTAATATAATGTACAGTTGGCCACATAAGTTCTGATTCTCTCAATGATCTTATACATGGTAATATAATGTACAGTTGGCCACATAAGTTCTGTTTCTCTGTGATCTTATACATGGTAATATAATGTACAGTTGGCCACATAATTTCTGTTTCTCTGTGATCTTATACATGGTAATATAATGTACAGTTGGCCACATAAGTTCTGTTTCTCTCAGTGATCTTATACATGGTAATATAATGTACAGTTGGCCACATAAGTTCTGATTCTCTCAATGATCTTATACATGGTAATATAATGTACAGTTGGCCACATAAGTTCTGTTTCTCTCAGTGATCTTATACATGGAAGTATAATGTACAGTTGGCCACATAAGTTCTGTTTCTCTGTGATCTTATACATGGTAATATAATGTACAGTTGGCCACATAAGTTCTGTTTCTCTGAGTGATCTTATACATGGTAATATAATGTACAGTTGGCCACATAAGTTCTGTTTCTCTCAGTGATCTTATACATGGTAATATAATGTACAGTTGGCCACATAAGTTCTGTTTCTCTCAATGATCTTATACATGGTAATATAATGTACAGTTGGCCACATAAGTTCTGTTTCTCTCAGTGATCTTATACATGGTAATATAATGTACAGTTGGCCACATAAGTTCTGTTCCTCTCAGTGATCTTATACATGGTAATATAATGTACAGTTGGCCACATAAGTTCGGTTTCTCTCAATGATCTTATACATGGTAATATAATGTACAGTTGGCCACATAAGTTCTGTTTCTCTCAGTGATCTTATACATGGTAATATAATGTACAGTTGGCCACATAAGTTCTGTTTCTCTCAGTGATCTTATACATGGAAGTATAATGTACAGTTGGCCACATAAGTTCTGTTTCTCTGTGATCTTATACATGGAAATATAATGTACAGTTGGCCACATAAGTTCTGTTTCTCTGTGATCTTATACATGGAAATATAATGCATATGATTGAATAACAAGTGTCGATTCTTGTTCTTATGCAGTGGTTAACTCATCTGACTATTGAACTGATAATTAAAAGCAACCACACTCTCAATTCATTCGTACTGTTTTGGTTTCCTACATAAGATGACAACGAGGAATAGAACTTCTGTGGCCAACTGTACAGGTTGCCACATAAGTTTGTATACAATCCCTTATATTTATGTGTGGAAGGAAAGCTAGTATGATTAATCGACTTACAAGAATAATTTGCTATAGAACCATTAATTGGTCATATTATTTAGGGGGGATGGACGTACTTATTTCCTCATTTATAATTATACTGTATATATTTTTATTGTTATTTTTGTTTTTAGTTTCCTCCCTAGACCCCCATCCAGCTTAAAAGAACACCCCCAAGACCCTCCTTCAAGATACATTTTGTAAATTTTTCGATATAAAAATTTCCCCTCAAATAATAGGCTCGCTATCGCTTGCCAGGACAAAATCGACATCTAAATAACACGAACAGTCTTAATATTGACAACAAATGGGTCAACAATTCTTAAAATCGCCAAACTAACGAACCAAACATCATCAAACCTGAAAAGTAATGGGGCTAAACATGAAGAAGAGGGACCCGAAAAACGACCCATCTCCCCTTAACTACTGCACAATACCATACACTTTTAATTCATACCTACTTGTTATCCTTCCATATATCCTGGCCCAATAGGAAATTAAGGGGGTAGTTATTTTTAGGTCTATATATTCATGTATTCATTTATTGTTGAGCTTCCTCGCTAGACCTCTGAGCAAGCTTTTACAAAACACCGCCTAGACCACCTTGCAAGATAAAGTATGTACATTTTTCGGTAGAACATGTTCCGGCTGAAGGCCGGTTTCTCCTACAATTTCAAGCTCGCAATCGCTCGCCAGGTAAAAAATCGATACCAATATGGCACGAAAGATGTTAACATTGACAAACAAATGGGGCGAAAGGTCTCAAAATCAACAAGTAATGGGCCAAACGTCTATCTAAAAACTAATGGGGTTAAGCATGAGAGAGAAAGGGGTCCAGAAAAGCGAGCCATCACCCGTTAACCCTCTTTCAGTACTGGCCAAGTTATTTTGTATTTATTCTGGCTGTTATTAGACAATTTTATTCACGTTGAACAAAGATTATAAAGGGAACTGAGCACTTTGGAACTGAGCGATAATTAAGGGGAGATGGGTCGTTTTCTGGTCCCCCTTCTCCCTCACGTTTAGCCCCATTAGTTTTCAGATTTTATGACGTTCGGCCCATTAGTTTGGTGATTTTTAGACGTTTCGCCCCATTTCTTTGTCAATTTTAAGACTTTTCGTGTAATTTAGGTGTCGATTTTTTCCTGATGAGCGATAGCGAATCTTTAATTTAAGAGGAACCGGCCTTAGGCCGGGACGTTTTTCTATCAAAAAATGTACACATTTATCTTGAAGGAGGGTCTTGGGTGGTTTTTTTAAAGCTTGACGGAGTGGTCTAGGGAGGAAACCAAACAAATAATACAAATATATATATATATATATGAGCAAATATATAGGCCTACGCCCATCTCCCCTTAATGAAGAAAAGGCACCTAATACCACGCTGTTTTCCAAAGATTATCGTACATTTCTTATGTAATTCGTTCAGCTTTGTCGAACGAAGATAATAAAGGGAACTGAGCTATAATTTATGAAAAAGTGCACTTGATACCATGCAGTGTTTCAAAGATTATCGTTTCTTTCTAAGTGTTTCGTTCATCTTTGGTTCGGGATTCCCTTAAGAAAGAGAGCGGCCATTTTTGTAATCCCTTGAGGAATATGACGCCTTATGACAGTTTATTCTGGCTATCATTAGACGATATTTTACAGCTTAGCAAGGATCTGTGGGCATCAAAAGGGTAGACATTATCTAAATTAATTCTGTGGCTTCCATACACCATTCCTAATCTGAATAATATCGTCTAACAAAAGCCGGAATAAACTGTTTAAATGTGTCATGATCCTCAATACCAGAGGCCTCAAAATGGCGGAGGTTGGCCGATTTCCGCTACTGCAGGGTCTTGGGGGAGGGGGAGTTACTGAGGAGAGAGGGAGTGGGGGGAGGCAGGGGATGGTTTTATTCTGTGGTTGAGTACGGTGGGTGGTAGACGTGTGTTCTAGAAAATGTGTCTCAGTTATCACAAAATTTGCACATTTATCGGTAGAAATGTGTCATGGCCGAAGGTCAATTCCTACCAAATTGCAGGTTTGCTATTGCCTGCCAGGACAAACAATTACACCTAAATGTGGTGAAAGGTCTTAAAAACAGCAAACTATTGGGGCTAAACATGAGGAAGGGGGTCCAGAAACTCTCCCCCTATACCCTTTAGGTGATCAGTGATAAAGTGACTCTTTATATAAACTTTTAGACCAATAAGTGTATAATGGACCACTTGTGAACTATACTATACTACCGCTATTACAATAATCAGTGTTCCTCAAAGCTCTCTCAGGGTATACCACCCCCTCTTTGTACAGCATGTAGCACCCGTCTTGCAACACAATCCCACCCCTACTCTGTGCAACTCTCCAATCAAAGAGTGAAACGTTATCCTCAGTCTTTCTTCTATTCAACAGCTGAGCTCTGGAACTCTCTCCCAAAATGAGTCTTTCCCTCTTCCTATGACTTAATTTGCTTCAAGCTCAGTGTGTCCAGGCAATTTGGCTCGAACGTCCCTTGATTTTGGCCCTGTCACTCTTTCAACTCTGGGAAAGGCACTCACTACAGGAAGTTCTGCCTTTTGTCTCCCTCACTCACATACACAGAGCCCGAACAGAAACAAAATTTAAAGTTCCAAATCTTAGGGTCCTGGACCACTTTCGCTCTCCCCTGCCCATTTCTCTGTCTCGTCTAGTAAGTGAATGTTACAAGGGGAGGAGGATTCCTAGCCACCCGCCCCAATAATAAACCCATAATAAACATTGGACAATACTGGTACAGAATAGCTCACTTGCCCCTTGGTTCTAAATTCTACATGATCACAAATATTTTATAGTTCCGTTCTTTGATAATTATAGCATCAAAATGGGTAAATATAATTACATTTTAGGGGAGATTGTTAGTTTTTCTGGTCCTCCTTCTCCCTCATGTTTAGCCTCATCAGTTTTGAGATTATAAGACGTTCGCCCTTTTAGTAATAGCAAAAAATGTCTATCGAAAAATGAACAAATATATCTTGAAGGAGGGATTTGGGCGGGTGTTTGTATAAGCTTGATGGAGGTCTAGTAAGGAAACTTATGTAAACATTTATAGTTAAATATACCGAGCAAAATATATATATTATAAACATGGCACCAAAATGGGTACATTTATTTCAATTTAATCCGGAGCATTACAATTTGTTTCTGGTTATTTCGTTAAGGGGGAATGAGCATATCTATTCGCTCATTTATGTGTATTTTTACTATTTTTATAGTTTCCACCCTAGACCCCCATCAAACTTATTATAACACCTGCCCAAGACCCTCCTTCAAGATAAATGTTTACATTTTTCGACAAAAAAATGTCCCAGCCGAAGCCTGGTTCCTCTTAAATAACAGGCTCGCTATCGCTCGCTAGGAAAAAATCGCCACCTAAATGACACGGAAAGTCTTAATATTGACAAACAAATGGGGAGAAAGGTCCCAAAATCGCCAAACTAATGGAACGAACGTCTTAAAATGTCAAAGCTAATGGGGCTAAACATGAAGGAGAATTGGTACCAGAAAAATGACCCATCTCCCCTTTAATGAAGGAATCTATAAGAACTTAACCCCTTCAGCACCATGACGCCTTTTTAGCATTGATTCTGGCTAAAATTAGATGATTTTATGCAGTTAGAGAAGGACCTATGTTACGAAGGAGTTTACTAATTTAAGGAGTTACTAATTTAGGATTAACTGGCCTTCAGCCGGGGAATTCTTCTACTGAAAAATGCACAAATCTATCTCGAAGGGGTCTTGGGTGTGCGTTTTTGTTTTTAAACTTGATAAAGATCTAGGGTAGTAAACGACCCCCCCCCCCCCTCCCTTGAAGGTTTATTAGGTAGGATAAGTATATAATAATTACTCGTCAACCTACAGTAGATTCTCTCTCTCTCTCTCCGACTCAATCATTCTTTCCTTCATCCCTTGACTTAAATTGCTTCAAACTACGTGTGTCCAGGCATTTTGTCTCCAATGTCCCTTGAATTTAGCTATGTCACTCTTTTGACTTTGTGGGAGACACTCGTTACATACATTAGATGATTGTATGCAGCTTAGGAAGAGCCTGTAGCAAGCAAAGGGGTAAAATCTATATCAAATACTCTTTTGACTCTTCCCTCCTAAACTTAATGGACCACTTGAGAGTTTGAGGCTATAAGGAAGTTGGAGCCGTAAACATGGATATATAACAGAAATACAATAATGTACCGGTAGGTTGTAATGGATAGAGGGTTTGAGGCTATAAGGAAGTTGGAGCCGTAAACATGGATATATAACAGAAATACAATAATAATGTACCGGTAGGTTTGTAATGGATAGAGGTTTGAGGGATATATAACAGAAATACAATAATAATGTACCGGTAGGTTTGTAATGGATAGAGGGTTTGAGGCTATAAGGAAGTTGGAGCCGTAAACATGGATATATAACAGAAATACAATAATAATGTACCGGTAGGTTTGTAATGGATAGAGGGTTTGCTGAGATCGTATTTATCCATTTGAGTCGTATAGGTAGATTGCAAACTAAAGAAAATCCTCTAATGGTAACCAGAATATGATGGGAATTACGTCATGGTGGTGAAAGGGTTAATGGTAACCAGAATATGATGGGAATTACGTCATGGTGGTGAAAGGGTTAATGGTAACCAGAATATGATGGGAATTACGTCATGGTGGTGAAAGGGTTAATGGTAACCAGAATATGATGGGAATTACGTCATGGTGGTGAAAGGGTTAAGGGGGGTTTTGAGTGGGGAGATTGTAGGCAACAATCGATCAGGGCTAGACCCAGGTGAGGTTATAGGCATGTGATAAAGAGTCGCTGGAACTCCTGTTTCATATGCTTGGCCTCTCTTACTGATTTTCTTTGTGCTCATTTACACTGAGAGCAATCCAGCTAGTTCTCACAAACACCTTCTCATCCTATTCACTTCACTACACTAAACATGCACACCACACTTCATTCTTCCACACCAAAATAAAAAAAAACATGATTAATTATAGCCCAGCCTCGGAGTCCCCAGAGAAGGGGGACCATAAATGCCCCCACACCCGACCGACCATCCCCTGACGACCCCACAAAATTACCTGGACCTCGGCCTGTTACTCTTTCTATTGATTTCTGCAACATTCGCGGACTTTCCTCTAACTTTCACTCTGTTGAACACCATCTCTCCTCCTACAAACCTGATCTTCTCTTCCTCACCGAAACTCAGGTGTCTGCAGCAACATCCAGCAGCCCCTTCTCTGTATCCTCCTACTTTCTCTATCCTAGTTTCAAAGCCAAAGGCGGATGTTGTGCATATGTGCACAACAAACTCACTTGTTCTCGTGTTCCCGATTTCGACTCCTCTGAATTCTCAACTTTATGGCTCAAACTTTCCTGTCATTCTCTTACTAAATATTTCTGTGCTGTCTATCTTTCCCCTAACTCTAAGAACTTTCTCAAATTCTTTGACCATTTAAACTCTACAGTGGAACACATTCTATCCATTTCTCCTTTCTCAGAAATCTCCATCTTCGGAGATTTCAACGTTCACCACCGCCAATGGCTCTCCTCTCACACTACTGACCCAGCTGGTGAACAAGCCTACGTCTTTTCTATCCTAAATTACCTAGAGCAGTTAGTTCAGCAACCCACCCGTATCCCGGATCGCATCGGAGATCGGCCCAACATTCTTGACCTGTTTCTAACTTCTAACCCTTCTTCTTATACTGTTGATCTTTTCTCTCCTTTGGGCTCCTCCGACCATAAACTTATCTCTGTCACCTGTCCTATCTCTCCAGTACGGCCACCCGATCCTCCTAGCCGGCGGCGCTTGTGGCACTTCGGCGCTGCCGACTGGGAGGCTCTCCGGCAGTACTACTTTGATTTCCCATGGAATGATTTCTGCTTCCGTGGCCGGGGACCCTCGGAGAGTGCTGAACGCATTACCCGAGGTAATCCTATCGGGCATGGAAGCATACATTCCATTCTCTTTCTCTCAGACTAATGCTAAAAAATCTTGGTTTACTCACGCCTGTTCTACTGCTGTCCGCAATAAGTAGGAAGTATTCAAACGGTACCGACGCCTTAAAACTCAAGACTCTCATTCATCCTATGTTTCTGCCCGGAATCAAGCCAAATCTGTTCTTCAACTTGCCAAACACTCTTTCATCAATAATAAATGCACTGAACTATCCAACTCTAGCTCTTCCCAAGCTTTCTGGCATCTAGCCAAAAACCTCTCGAACAATTTCTCTTCCTCGTCTTTCCCTCCCCTTTTCCACTCTGATGGCACAACCATCACTTCTTCCTCTGACAAAGCTAAACTCTTCGCTCAAACTTTTGCTAGAAACTCAACCTTGGATGATTCCGGTGCTATTTCCTCCCTCTCCACCCTCCTCTCTCTTACTTATGCCTAATATCCTAATCTCTTCTAAAGATGTATTTTCTACACTCTCTGGGCTTAATACTAATAAGGCGTACGGTCCGGACGGTGTTCCTCCTGTTGTTCTCAAAAGCTGTGCTTCCGTGCTAACTCCCTGCCTAGGCAAACTCTTTCGTCTCTGTCTATCCTCTAACGTCTTCCCTTCATGCTGGAAATTTGCTCACATTCAACCTGTCCCAAAGAAGGGTGACCGCTCTCTACCCTCCAACTATCGTCCAATTGTCTTAAAATTTACAAACTAATTGGGCGAATGTCTGAAGAAAAAAACACGCAACCATGGGACTAAACATGAGGGAGAAGGGGGTCCAGAACAACCCACCCTCCCTCTTACTATTAAAAGACCACCACCAGCCCCAGGTGTGTTTCGCGGGTTAATTAACAAACACAGTTCCCGCCATTCAACATTTCCGCTTGAGGAACTTTGTATGTGTGTGTGTGTTTTTTTTTGTCTTTTAACTCTAGCGCTATGCCAGAAAACTATAGTAAATACAAATAGAGAGAACTTGGTCTTTCCTCCTACTAGTCTTTGCTATGTCAACTACCCGGTACTTCAAAGTGCGAGAGTCATAAGAGCCTTTAAATTGGCATATTTTATTGGCAATTCTGATCTAGGCACCATTGAATTCATGTTTTAACCCCTTCTGTACCGACGGCATCTTTATAATTTCATTCTAGCCATATTAAGACGATTGTTTGCAGTTTAAGAAGTATACTGTATGTGGTAGAAAAAAGGGTAAAGTGAAATAGTTCGAAGCCTGTTAATTCCTGGAGGCCCTTTTCAAACTAAATGAAATGATGCAATAGTAGTCAGAATAAAGTTAAATAGACGTTGCGGAACAGAAGGGGTTATAGACCTCAGGAGTTCAACAATCTACTTTCCTGCATTGTTTGCCGGAACCCTTGAGGCCCCCCAAAATAATCACTGTCCCCTTAAGGCGTTTCACATTGGAATCTGAAACTAGATTAAAGGTAGTTTCTGTTAGGTGGCTGATTTCTGATACAACTTACATTTGTTTGAAGATGCCAGACCACAATTGCTCGTAAAAATTGCCTGAAAGGAAGCTAGTGTGCCGCCGCTAGCACTCGTTTCACTGGTTCACGGGAAAGTTAGCGCAGAGAGAGTAATTTATAAAGTCAATATTGTTCTCTTCCTCGGTAGTAAGAAAGTTATGGGGGACGGGTTTATTTATTTGGTCGATATATTTATATATTAAGTATTACTATTATTATTATTATTTGTTTTTGTTTTAGTTTTCTCCCTAGACCTCCATCAAACTTAAAAAACATCCCCAATACTCTCCTAGATACATTTGTAAATTATTTGGTAGAAATAATTATGTCCCAGGCGAAGCCTGGTTCTTCATAAATTACAGGTTCGCTATCGCTCACAAGGAAAATACTTGACACCTAATTTGCACGAAAGGTCTTAATATTGACAAATATATGGAGTGAAAAGTCTCCATTAATTTTGAGATTTTAAGACATTTGCCCCATTAGTTTGTCGATTTTAAGACCTTTTGCCCCATTTCTTTGTCGATTTTAAGACCTTTTGCCCCATTTCTTTGTCAACATTAAGACCTTTCGTGCCCATTAGGTGCCTTTTTTCTGGCGAGCGATAGCGAGCCTATAATTGTGGAGTAACTGGCCTTCGGCCGTGACAAAATAAGAAGCAACAGAGAACCCTTGCAAACATTTACAAAGTGCAGTAAAGCAGAATCAACAAATAACTGCCTTTGAAAACAGCCAACACATAAAAGCGACGTACATAAACCATCGTCTGCACAAAGAATCGAGGGCGTTTGATAGAACAATGGCCAAAAAAGACATTCTATTTCAAATTATAATACTTGATCACATACTTAGCGAATCATCAAATGACCTGGCGAGTTTTAGGCTATGAAAAAATATAAGTTTTTTTGCCTCAATATTTAGCAGAATTAGAAGCGAAAGTTCGGTTGTAGCAAGCTTTCTATCAATCAAAAACTCGTATAAAGCTAATAGTTCTGCTAAATATTAATGTTTGAAGCTCCAACTTTTTATAGACTTAATTCGCAAGTGGTCATTTTATGGGAAACTTTATTAAAACTCGAGGAATTCTTATTAATGAATTTGAATGGCCGCATCTTTCTCTTTTATATTTCCTTTCTGCAGGTGTTAACCAAAACAATAAGATAAAATAAGATCAATGACAAATAAACCATAACAAAATACAATAAATAAAAATATACTGATCAATTATGCGCTGGTTAGGTTTAATATACGAGTTACCCATATAAATACATTTTTCTTTAAAAACGTTCATAGAAAATTAAAGGTATATGGGTAACTCAAGAATATTAGGTATATATTTTTTCAATACTTTCGTTTTATCATTTATTTGAAACAGTTGCAATATTGAATAACCTATTTTTGTAATAACACAGAATATATAATGTTAAATAAAGATCAATAGCGACTCGATATGAAGCAACATAATAACAAGTCTATGTTGATATTTTAGAGTACTTTGGAGCGCTCTAGAAAGAGGGTGTATTAGTATTGTTCTGCGAGGTCGTTGATCAACTTGTGTTTCGAATTTCGTCTGTGATTTGTTAGACGTGTGCGATAAATTTGTATACACATTATCGTAAGTATATTATTTAATCGTAATTGTGAAATATTAAGTAGCTACTGTTTATTAATTATCCATAAACGTACTTGTAAATAATTTAAATATGATCTCGAATGACCAAAAACCACATTCGTCTGAGAGTATGAAGGTTATAGTAATTAATGCCATTGAGTATTACCCCCCACTATCAGCAAAGTTAGTTAAATTTCCTGAATCACTAAAAATTAAACTTGAAAACAAATGTAAAAAGTGGTATTGTCGAAAAGAATTCAAAACACAAAGCAAAATTGTGCTTAATAACTGCAATTGGCAGCTTCTATCTAAGCTGGGGGCTAGTTACAAATTTGATTCAGGGGTAATAGTGAAATTCGAAAATGGATTAGAAAAAATACAATTGAAGTGGAAATTGGGTCGGAAAACTCTCCAAAAACATACGGTAGATATAAAACAAATCATCGTGGATCCTGTTGAACTTTTTTTCATTAAATATACCGTCCATCACAATGATTTGTCGGAGCCCGCCCCACTGTGTGATGAAGCGGTGGTGGAACCCACCCCACTGTGTGATGAAGTGGTGGAGGAACCCACCCCACTGTGTGATGAAGTGGTGGTGGAACCCACCCCACTGTGTGAAGTGGTGGTGGAGCCCACCCCACTGTGTGATGAAGTGGTGATGGAGCCCACCCCACTGTGTGATGAAGTGGGGGAGGAGCCCACCCCACTGTGTGATGAATTGGTGGTGGAGCCCACCCCACTGTGTGATGAAGTGGTGGAGCCCGCCGCATTGTGTGATGAAGTGGTGGTGGAGCCCACCCCGCTGTGTGATGAATTGGTGGAGGAGCCCACCCCACTGTGTGATGAAGTGGTGGAGGGGCCCGCCCCACTGTGTGATGAAGTGGTGGTGGAGCCCACCCCAGTGTGTGATGAAGTGGTGGAGCCCACCCCACTGTGTGATGAAGTGGTGGAGGAGCCCATCCCACTGTGTGATGAAGTGGTGGAGGAGCCCACCCCACTGTATGATGAAGTGGTGGTGGAGCCCACCCCACTGTGTGATGAAGTGGTGGAGGGGCCCACCCCACTGTGTGATGAAGTGGTGGAGGGGCCCACCCCACTGTGTGATGAAGTGGTGGAGGGGCCCACCCGACTGTGTGATGAAGTGGTGGAGGAGCCCACCCCACCGTGTGATGAAGTGGTGGAGGGGCCCACCCCACTGTGTGATGAAGTGGTGGTGGAGCCCGCCCCACCGTGTGATGAAGTGGTGGAGGAGCCCACCCCACTGTGTGATGAAGTGGTGGTGGAGCCCACCCCACTGTGTGATGAAGTGGTGGTGGAGCCCACCCCACTGTGTGATGAAGTGGTGGTGGAGCCCACCCCACTGTGTGATGAAGTGGTGGAAGGGCCCGCCTCACTTTCGAGTAAGCAATATAAACAGGGCAAAAGGAAAGCAAAAAATCAAGTTGCGAGGGAAATGATTAGTAAAGATATGGTCAACCATTATTTAAGTTTTTTCCCGGATACGACGCCCTATCCAAAGTATATGACAACGAATCAAATGGTCCGTTTTAATAGGAAAAAACGGGATAGAGTTCTTGCAAATGCTGCAGCTTGGTGGAGCAAGAACCAAGTGGTGGAGGAGCCCACCCCACTGTGTGATGAAGTGGTGGTGGAGCCCACCCTACTGTGTGATGAAGTGGTGGTGGAACCCACCCCACTGTGTGATGAAGTGGTGGTGGAGCCCGCCCTACTGTGTGATGAAGTGGTGGTGGAGTCCACCCCACTGTGTGATGAAGTGGTGGTGGAGCCCGCCCCACCGTGTGATGAAGTGGTGGAGGAGCCCACCCCACTGTGTGATGAAGTGGTTGTGGTGCCCGCCCCACTGTGTGATGAAGTGGTGGTGGAGCCCACCCCACTGTGTGATGAAGTGGTGGAAGGGCCCGCCTCACTTTCGAGTAAGCAATATAAACAGGGCAAAAGGAAAGCAAAAAATCAAGTTGCGAGGGAAATGATTAGTAAAGATATGGTCAACCATTATTTAAATTTGTACCCGGATACGACGCCCTATCCAAAGAATATGACAACGACTCAACAGGTCCGTTTTAATAGGAAAAGACGGGATAGAGTTCTTGCAAATGCTGCAGCTTGGTGGAGCGAGAATCAAGGGGTTTTGCAATAGGGGCCGTGCCATGCATAGATGTTATTTGCTTGAATGTATTTGTTTTAATAGAGAAAATATGCGTAAATCATGTCTGGGAAAAAAAGTTTGTAAGAGTGATATACTGAACAGTTTCACTTTTTCAAGCATTTTTCGAAAGCTTGAGTAATGTCCAAACTGGATGCATTATATTAACACATTTTTTCTTTTAATGTATGGTCTTGCCCTTTCACTGGCACAGTATTTGAAGGGTTATTTTTACACATGTTTAAATACCGTACTTGTATCACACATCATCTTAAGTCAGGAAGAGACGTCAACCTTGGTAGATACATACGATAATTTTTATCAAGTCAGTATTCAATGCACAAAATAAATACATCCCCAAAAGAAAATTTAGATCAACACAGAACCAACCCAAATGGATGAATAATAGACTATTAGATCTTCTAGGACAAAAGAGAGGAATATATAGAAAAATTAGAAAAGGCGAAATTCACCTACTTGCTTACTATCAGAATCTATCAAGACAGGTAAAAAAGGATATTAGGAAAGAAAAAAGAAATTATGAAATTAAGGTTGCCAATGACTCAAAAAATAATCCTAAAGCTTTTTACCAACTATATAAATCCAAGGTTAGAGATGTAATTGGTCCCCTTAAAACTTCGATAGGAGAAATTACAGAAAATGATTTAAAAATGTGCAGTACATTAAATAGTCAATTTCTTTCCGTTTTCACTAATGAAAATTTGGCACAGTTTCCAGAAGTCCGTAAGGTATATAGCGATAGTATAGAAAATAGGTTAAGTACGGTTACTATAAGTAGAAATGATGTGCTTAAGGAAATTGACAGACTGAAACCTCATAAATCGCCTGGTCCTGATGAGGTATATGCTAGAGTATTAAAAGAATGTAGGGATGAGTTAAGTTACCCATTAACATTGTTATTTAACAAGTCATTGGAGACAGGTATAGTTCCAGAAGCTTGGAAGCTTGCAAACGTAGTTCCGATCTTCAAAAAAGGTGACAAATCAATAGCATCCAATTACCGTCCCATTAGTCTTACATCAATCATAGGAAAGCTACTAGAGTCAATTATTGCTAGTAAAATTAGAACCCACTTAGATACATTTAATTTAATAAATTCTTCTCAGCATGGATTAACTCAGGGACGTTCTTGCCTTACTAATTTGCTTAGTTTTTTCTCAGAGGTATATGAAGCAGTAGATAATGACAAGTCATATGATATAATATATTTAGATTTCAGTAAAGCTTTCGACAGAGTCCCCCATGAGAGATTGATGAGAAAGGTTGAGGCGCATGGAATTGGTGGGGCGTTGTTGGGATGGATTAGGTCATGGCTAATTGGTAGGAAGCAGAGAGTCAGCATAAATGGTACGAAGTCAGAATGGGGAGCAGTCAAAAGTGGTGTCCCCCAGGGATCTGTATTAGGTCCTCTGTTGTTTGTTATATACATAAATGACCTTGATTTAAATATAACTAGTAGGATAAGTAAATTTGCAGACGATACCAAAATGGGGAGAACAATTGATTCAGATAGAGATATAGAGTGCCTCCAAAGGGATCTAGATACCTTACACGAATGGTCAGTAAATTGGCAGATGAAGTTTAACATTGACAAATGCAAGGTATTAAAGATAGGGAAGATGCATACAAATGTTAAATATAAACTAGCTAATATGGAATTAGAAAACTCGAATTGTGAGAAAGATCTAGGTGTGTTTGTTAGCAATGATTTGAAGCCTAGACAACAGTGTATAAGCGTTCGAAACAAGGCAAACAGGATTCTCGGGTTCATCTCAAGGAGTGTGAGTAACAGAACTGCTGTTGTTATCTTAAAACTTTACTTGTCATTAGTGAGACCCCATATGGATTATGCTGTTCAATTTTGGTGTCCTTATTACAGAATGGACATAGATTCATTGGAGAGAGTACAACGTAGAATGACAAAAATGATCCATAATATTAGAAATCTTCCGTATAAAGAAAGGTTGAAGAAATTAGGCTTACATTCGTTAGAGAGACGCAGAGTTAGAGGGGATATAATAGAGGTGTTCAAGTGGGTTAGTGGTATTAACAAAGGGGACATGACAAATGTACTAAAGCTCAGTGATAGCGAAAGAACTCGTACCAATGGTTTCAAATTAGATAAATTTCGTTTCAGAAAAGATATAGGCAAATATTGGTTTGGTAACAGAGTTGTAGATGGGTGGAATGGACTACCAAGTGCTATAGTGGGATTAAAAACGATAGGCAGCTTTAAGATAAAATTGGATAAGCATATGGACGAGAAGGGTTGGGTGTGAAGGGGGATCAGCAGGGTTGGGCCAATCAGCGCTCTGCAGACCCCCGTAATCCTGCGTTAATCTCTAACCGTTTTGGTAAGATGATCCTCAGGGTATTAGAGTGTTGAGCCTATAATTGGGCTTTGTAATTGGGGTTGTGTGGGACAGGGATCTGCCTTGCTTAGGCCAATCGGCTTTCTGCAGACTCCCATTTTCTTATGTTCTTATGTTCTTATATTATAAAACGTTTGCCCCATTAATTTAGCGATTTTAAGAACTTTCACCCCATATTAAGACCTTTCGTGCAATTCAGGTGTCGATTTTATCCTGGCGAGCGATAGCGAGCCTGTAATTTAAGAGGAATCGGCCTTCGGCCGGGACATTTTTCTACCGAAAAATGTACAAATATATCTTGAAAGGGGCTCAAGGGGGTGTAATTTTAAGCTTGATGGAGGTCTAGGGAACAAACTAAATACCTCCCCTTAAGGGTATTAAATATCCCATTCCATTTGATCACTGTCTAAAGCATGTTAAGGGGAGGTTTTTAGTTCGTTCCCTAGAATTCCATCAATCTTAAAATTACAGCCCCTAGACCCCCTTTCAAGATAAATTTGTACATTTTTCGGTAGAAAAATGTCCCGGCTGAAAGCCGGTTCCTCTTAAATTACAGGCTCGCTATCGCTCGCCAGGATAAAATCGACACCTTAATTGCACGAAAGGTCTTTATATGGGGTGAAAGTTCTTAAAATCGCTAAACTAATGGGGAAACGTTTTATAATATCAAAAGCAATGGGGCTAAACATGAGGGAGAAAGGGGTCAAGCAAAAAATCCTGCAAGTGGAGATCTCCCCTTAAAGCATGATTGATACTGCACAGTTGCCTTGGTTTGCCATAGATTTTGATCTAAAACAGTAAACAAAGCCACGTAAGATATATTAAAATTGACCGCGGGAATTGAATCTGCTTTGATATTGCAGAGGGTTTAGTACCAAACCTACATACTCCGATAGTCATGAAATTCAGTGATAGGAGAGGCTGGGAATGCGAAATCCCCCGGATGAATAACAGGGGTGCTATGGGCTCTCTGCGAGAGGGCTGGTTATCACACAGAGGCCCACGTCTCTTCAACAAACTCCCACGGCGAGTAAGAGACATGAGGGACATCTCGTTAGACAACTTCAAGAGAGCCCTAGATGTCGAACTGCAAAAAGTGCCAGACGAGCCCATCCTCGCAAGGGAGCGAGCTGTCGCTTCAAACAGTCTACTGCACCAAATCACCACCCATAACGAGGGGCGTCGCGCTCCTTGGTGCCGCTAGAAGAGCGGCGAACACATCTAAAGGTATCTAAAGGTAAGGTATCCTGATATATTTTGTACATGATGAAGCACCGGTAATGTGAAGGCAAGATTTGATATTTATATCACATGACTGTAAACATTTTCTATCCTTATAAGAACATAAGAAAATGGGAGTCTGCAGAAAGCCGATTGGCCCAAGCAAGGCAGATCCCTGTCCCACACAACCCCAATTACAAAGCCCAATTATAGGCTCAACACTCTAATACCCTGATGATCATCTTACCAAAACGGTTAGAGATTAACGCAGGATTACGGGGGCCTGCAGAGCGCTGATTGGCCCAACCCGGCTGATCCCCCTTCACACCCAACCCTTCTCGTCCATATGCTTATCCAATTTTATGTATCTATCAATACAATTAATCGTATTTTGGTCTCGTTAATCATAAATATATACATATTAGCAGCTCAAGCCATATGGCAACTTTAAGGGGAGGTTTCTAGTGTGTTGCTTAGACCTCCATCAAGCTTAAAATTACACCCCCTTGAGTCCCTTTCAAGATATATTTGTACATTTTTCGGTTGAAAAATGTCCCGGCCGAAGGCCGTTTCCTCTTAAATTACAGGCTCGCTATCGCTCGCCAGGATAAAATTGACAACTGAATGGCACGAAAGGTCTTAATATGGGGTGAAAGTTCTTAAAATCGCTAAACTAATGGGGCAAACATTTTATAATATCAAAAGCAATGGGGCTAAACATGAGGGAGAAAGGGGTCAAGAAAAAAATCCCTCACGTGAGATCTCCCCTTAATGGTACCGACCTTAACCCCTTCTGTACCGATGGCGTTCTTTACCTTTATTCTGGCTAGTACCGTAGTAGACGCATATATTCAGTTTATAAAGGCCCGCCATCAATTAATAGGCTTTGAACTATCATTTAGCCATTTTTACTACTACATATACTTCTTAAGGGGAGGTATTTAGTTTGTTCACTAGACCTCCATCAACCTTAAAATTACACCCCCTTGAGTCCCTTTCAAAATAAATTTGTACATTTTTCGGTAGAAAAATTTCCCGGCCGAAGGCCGGTTCCTCTTAAATTACAGGCTCGCTATCGCTCGCCAGGATAAAATCGACACCTAAATGGCACGAAAGGTCTTAATATGGGGTGAAAGTTCTTAAAATCGCTAAACTAATGGAGCAAACATTTTATAATATCAAAAGCAATGGGGCTAAACATGAGGGACAAAGGGGTCAAGAAAAAAATCCCTCAAGTGGAGATCTCCCCTTAACCTTCACTAAATCGTCTAAATAGAGCTATAATATTATACAAAGGATACGCCGGTAGAGAAGGGGTGAACGGTAAAAAGGTCTGTTTGTAAATACCGTACGGCCAACATATCAAAATATTCCCTCTTGATTTTAAATTTCAAAGTACACCATTCGATAGCTTGCCATTATTTGTACATTTCACTATTAAGCTTATGCTGCTCATACAATTACTCATACCTCTTTAAATATATCCATCTTTGTAATGTAACTGCTTTGACAGCATGGAGTACTTATCAAAGATACTGAGAATCAAAATGGTGGCTAGTGACCTGACTCCTGAAACTCTTTAACCGATTGTGTTATTCTATGGGTACCCCAATGCCTTTATATACGTCACGACAGGTCTCAAATGTCTCTCCTCACCACCATCTAAAACACTAATTTATATATATTTACATTTATAACAAACTTGGACTACAATTTTTGCACATAGGAGGTATATTGTAACTGTCTTGATAGCGTAATGCATAAATGCGCGGAATGTCGGTTTGAACATAAGAACGTAAGACAATGGGAGTCTGCAGAAAGCCGATCGGCCCAAACAAGGCAGATCCCTCTCACCCCCACCCCCAATTATAAGGCCTAAATTTAAGTGTTATGGGCTTATAAAGTCCAGCTCACTAACACAATTAGGGCTGACCACACCGAAACGGTCAGAGGTCAGAAAACGCGGGTCTACAGAGCGCCGATTGGCCCACACCTGACAGATCCCCCTCACACCCAACCCATCTCGTCCATCTGCCCATCTGTCCACGAGGGGCGTCGCGCTCCTTGGTGCCGCTAGAAGACTGGCGAACACATCATAAGGTATCTAATTTTATCTTTAAGCTCCCTATCGTTCTTGATCCCACTATAGCACTTGGTAGCCTAGTCCACCTATCGACAACTCTGTTATCAAACCAATATTTGCCTATATCCTTCAGAAAGGATGTAGGCAAACATTGGTTTGGTAACAGAGTTGTAGATAGGTGGAATAGGCTACCAAGTGCTATAGTGGGATCATGAACGATAGGGAGCTTTAAGATAAAATTAGATTGGTTCGAGTCCTTGGAGTGCCACATGTAGTTGTTGATTTCATTAATTGAGTTTAGAAGTTGGTTGGTCACAAAATATGAATGAGGATAGCTTACCCCTTACATGAACGTCACCTTACCAGACAAAGACGGGAAAGTTGCCCCATAATTTACATGTAGGCGTATCTTATTTACTGTGTTGGTGGTATAATGGTTTAGATGCTTGTGTTCTGGGTGTGGTGTCCCGAGTTCGAATCCCGGGAGGACCATATGCTTTCATTAGTTTATTCAAGTGCATTGGGGTTTGTAATTGATGATTAATGTTAAAAACAGGGTTAAAAGCGAGTCCACCTCGCTTTTTTTGTTTTTCTCTCCCTCTCCCTTTGGCATGTATCATTCGGCCTCATTCAGCCGATGCATATGTGTTAAATGTTAGGTTGCTAAATATTTGTATTTTCTCTCTCTCTCTCTCTCTCTCTCTCTCTCTCTCTCTCTCTCTCTCTCTCTCTCTCTCTCTCTCTCTCTCTCTCTCTCTCTCTCTCTCTCTCTCTCTCTCTCTCTCTCTCTCTCTCTCTCTCTCTCTCTTCTCTCTCTCTCTCTCTCTCTCTCTCTCTCTCTCTCTCTCTCTCTCTGTTAGTGTTAATAGAACCGTATACATTTCATAATGTTGCAATTTAAAGGCCTCGATAACAACCTCGGCAGTCGATATCTCATCCCACACCATAGCCTTGTTAACAGTCGTCAACCTCATATTACCGTATCTACGTTATGTTATATGCTCGGTAACATTATTGCCAACAGTTACATTTAGTATTATACATAGGAAGAGAGTTTAATATGCTAAATCACGGAATGAAAGTAAGATGGTTGAAAATTATGGAGTAATATAGGATTGTGGCGGTTTTTGGCAACGTGTCCACTGGCTAGTCCAGATGTCTTGCTTCCGAGGCGCGTGTCCGCAGCCTATTTTTTTCGCACATATTTGTTCACGATCACGATATTTCTTAATTATTTGGGTAATATCCTAACTGTTTGACATTTGCAATTGCATGACAAACCTATGTCTGAGTATATATTTAAGTATTCTGGGACGTGTATCTTCCTATTAGTGGGATAAGTTTTAATTAGCGCATTATCATCCGCCAAAATCGGGGTATTTAATACACGTCAAAATCCTTCCGACCTCAGTCTGTTGTAAGACGTGAGTGTGAGTGCGCGCGGCAATTTGGGCTCCCGTCAAGTGCTTCCCCGTGACTTATTACTTATTCCTGCATTACTACAAGTACTCGACGTTACTTATTGATGGTGGGATCGCGTTACCATGCCTGTGACATAACGCTAGGTGAGTGTTATTGAGATGTTATGATTGGGAAGCCGGTTTATTGTTATACTATTCTGCTCCGAGTTCTGCAAATGACCACTTGTGAGTTTCGTTCTATAAGGAAGTTAGGTTATATAAATACCTACCGTACATATAGCTTGTACAACTACCCACACATAGCCTGTACACATACCCTGTACAACTACCCACACATAGCCTGTACACATACCCACACACATAGCCTGTACAAATACCCACACACATAGCCTGTACACATACCCACACACATAGCCTGTACACATACCCACACACATAGCCTGTACACATACCCACACACATAGCCTGTACACATACCCACACATAGCCTGTACACATACCCACACATAGCCTGTACACATACCCACACATAGCCTGTACACATACCCACACACATAGCCTGTACACATACCCACACACATAGCCTGTACACATACCCACACACATAGCCTGTACACATACCCACACACATAGCCTGTACACATACCCACACACATAGCCTGTACACATACCCACACACATAGCCTGTACACATACCCTGTACACACATACCACACATAGCCTGTACACATACCCACACATAGCCTGTACACATACCACACATAGCCTGTACACATACCCACACACATAGCCTGTACACATACCCACACATAGCCTGTACACATACCCACACACATAGCCTGTACACATACCCACACACATAGCCTATACACATACCCACACACATAGCCTGGGGGGGGGGTACCATCAGTCTTAACATGGTGGCACCTGTCTGTTCTACACCTTGGCACACTGTTTGTCTTGACTTTCCCAACACTCACACACACTCACTCTACATCGCACACTATACCTTCCGTAATACCAGAGCAGAGTCCACAATATACTGTATTAAGGGGAGGTATTTAGTTTCTGATGTTGAGGTATGGTGGTGAGATAGTGATAGAATGGTATGGAAAATCTGCAAACTAGCATGGGAGAAGGGGAGTGCACATAGTCCCCCTATATAAGGGCAAAGGGGAAAGAGGAGTGTGTGGTAACCACCGAGGAATATGTCTTCTAAGCGTAGTAGGGAAGGTATACAGTAGGGTAGTGATTGAGAGAGTGAGAGTGAGAACGGAGAAATGGATAGGCGACGAGCAGGGAGGTTTTAGGAAGGGAAGAGGATGTGTAGATCAGATTTTTACCCTGAATTGTGTTGTGGAGAAGTATCTGGAGAAGAAACAAAAGGTGTATGTTGCCTTTATGGACTTGGAGAAGGCCTATGACAGAGTGGATAGAGAAGGTTTGTGGAAAGTACTTAGAATATACGGAGTAGAGGGCAAGTTGCTGAAAGCAGTGAAGAGCATGTATGAGGGTGCAAAGGCGGCAGTACGTGTGGAGAGTGAGCAGAGCGAGTTCTTTGACCTGAATGTTGGTTTGAAACAGGGGTGTGTGATGTCCCCGTGGTTGTTTACTGTATATATGGATGGAGTCATGAAAGAAATACTATCAAGAGCAGTGGATGTTGGTGTATCGCTGAAAAGGGAGGGAATTGAGTGGAAGCTACCTATACTGCTGTTTGCGGATGATACAGTTCTGATGAGTGATAATGAATGGGAGTTGCAGGGTCTGGTAAATGAGTTTGGAACAGTGTGCGAAAAACGGAATTTGAAGGTAAATACGGGGAAGAGCAAGGTTATGGTCTTCGAAAGGGGTGAAGTCACAGAGTGTGAGGTGAAGCTGAACGGTCAGGCTATGGAGATCGTCAACTCTTTTAAGTATCTGGGCAGTGTGTTGAGTAAAGATGGGACTATGGATGAAGAGGTGCGGGAGAGGGTACAACAGGGGAAGAGGGTTGTAGGAACGCTAAAAGCAGTAACAAGAAATAGGGTGGTCAGTATGGAAGTGAAGAAGTCCTTGCATGACAGTGTGGTAGTCCCGACACTGACTTACGGAAGCGAAGCATGGACGTTGGTTGAGAGACTCAGACCAAGAGTGAGAGCAGTGGAAATGAATTACTTAAGGAGTGCGTGCGGAGTTACATGGAGGGATAGACAGACTAATGAGGAAGTAAGAAGGAGGTGTGGTGTGGAGATAGATATGCTGGAAAGTGTGAAAAGGAACAACTTGAGATGGTTCGGCCATATGGAACGTATGGAAAGCGAGAGAATGACTTAAGAGGGTGTACGAGAGCGAGGTGGAGGGACAGAGGGGGAGAGGTAGACCGAATATGAGGTGGAAGGATGGAGTGAGGAACTACATGAACGAAGGCGGTGCTGGTTGGGGGGAGGGGCGTCGACTGACTGGGGACAGAGGTGCATGGGGGCGGTTCGTTCGTGGCCACCCCTTCGGGGATCACGGCGTCAGGCAATAGATAGATAGATAGATTTAGTTTCTTCCCTAGAACTCCAAGCTTAAAATTACACCCCCTAGAGGGGGTCTAGGGGGTGTAATTTTAAGCTTGGAGTTCTAGATACAAGATAAATTTGTACATATTTCGGTAGAAAAATTTCCCGGCCGAAGGCCGGTTCCTCACAAATTACAGGCTCGCTATCGCTCGCCAGGAAAACATAGACACCTAAATGGCACGAAAGTTCTTAAAATTGACAGAAATGGGGCGAAAGTTCTTAAAATCGCCAAACTAAAGGGGGCGAGCGTCTTAAAATCTAAAAAGCAATGGGGCTAAACATGAGAGAGAAAGGGGTCTAGAAAAAAATCCCTCAAGTGTAAATCTGGCCTTAATTATAGGTGTGACCACAACATAGGGTTACTGAATCCGGATTGCCTTGACAATTCAGATACTAGTAATATTTATTTAAGGGGGTGACCTGCTGGCTGTTATTTCTGTCCTTTTCTATCTTTCTCTGGCTTGTATCCATTCGGCCCCATTCAGCCAACTATTTTAAAACGTTTATCCCCATCTAGGTGTCGATTTCTACCTGGCGAGCGATAGCGAGCCACCATTATATGAAGATATCCGGCTTCGCCGGATAAATTTTTCTATCGAAAAATGTACAAATTTAGCCTGCTGTCAAACAAAAATAAAAAATATGCTGGCTCGCTACCGCTCACCAGTAAAAAATTACGACCTGGATGGGAATAAACGTCTTAAAACAGTAGGCTGAATGGGGCCAAATGGATACAAGCCAGAGAAAGATAGGGCAGGAGAGAACCAAAACAGGCCACCCCCGTTAACACACAGTTTGTTATTAGTGTTTCGTTATCCAGCGGGTCAGTAGGTAACAAGCATAATAATGTCAGATCACGACAACCAACCGTACTAAACGTTTTGGACTTGTTTTAAAAGTAGCCATTATAATGAAGTATTTAATTTGTTCCCTAGACCTCCATCAACCTTAAAATTACACCCCCTTGAGTCCCTTTCAAGATAAATTTGTACATTTTTCGGTAGAAAAATGTCCCGGCCGAAGGCCGGTTCCTCTTAAATTACAGGCTCGCTATCGCTCGCCAGGATAAAATCGACATCTAAATGTCACGAAAGGTCTTAATATGGGGTGAAAGAACTTTCACCCCATATTAAGACCTTTCGTGCAATTCAGGTGTCGATTTTATCCTGGCGAGCGATAGCGAGCCTGTAATTTAAGAGGAACCGGCCTTTGGCCGGGACATTTTTCTACCGAAAAATGTACAAATTTATCTTGAAAGGGACTCAAGGGGGTGTAATTTTAAGGTTGATGGAGGTCTAGGGAACAAACTAAATACCTCCTCTTAAAGCTTAGACAGTGCTGATAACAATTATTGGTGGAAATATCCTTGGAGCTTCAACATGACTTATTTGGCCGACTGTACAGTGGTGATCAATGTTCTTCATGGTATTAATATTGTTTAGTTATAGTCACGTAAATATAGAGTAAGGTGGAATAATGTGGACTA
>JAVRFV010002273.1:2068290-2103290 GCA_032716605.1 Paralithodes platypus
TTCTTCACAAATTTACTCATATCGTCTCTAGCAGTTCTAAGATGGTGTTTCTTGAAATACGTCACTTGTTATAATATTTTTTAATTTATTGTAGTTAAAATATCTAATTGGTAGTTTGTTAAAATGTCTTTTTAAGAGGTATATTTCATATCCTTGTTTCAACAATGTTCTAATAAGGACCTTACAAGCCTCTAAAAAGTGTTCATATTTTGAACAGACTCTACTATAGCGTATTATTTGGGAAGTAAAAACACCATAGCTTTGTCTGTTGGGGATATTTCCGCAAAGAAAGGGAAAGTTAACTATATGAAATTGGAAATCTGTTCGTTTGTCATAAAGTTTTGTTACAAATTTCGTATCAATTACACACACACACACCCATCACATACATCCATTTTACCCCCCAAAAAACAAGAACGCACACACACAAACATACACACACATCAATCATACCCAACAGACCAAACAAGAACACACACACACACACACACATAACAAACATACACACACACACACACACACACACACGACAAACATACACACACATCCACCATACCCAACAGACCAAACAAGAATACACACACACACACACACACACACACACACACACACACACACACACACACACTACAATAAACTGTCCTCTACTGTATCGGGGGAAAAGGTGGAAACTGTTTGTTGGGCCCGTCTGGCTGTATGTCTGTCTGGCTGTCATTTAGAGAGAGAGAGAGCGAGAGCGAGAGCGAGAGCGAGAGATGAGAGAGAGGGAACGAGACGAGAGAGAGACGAGAGAGGAGAGAGAGAGAGAGAGGAGAGAGAGAGAAGAGACGATGAGATGAGAGTGATGAGAGAGAGAGATGATGAGAGAGAAGGCGGATGAGAGAGAGAGAGAGAGGGATATATATATATATGTATGTACTGTATATTATACACCAATATATATATATATATATATATATATATATATATATATACAGTATATATATAAGTCTGGGATTAACCCTTTCATTATCCGATTATGCATTTATTTTCTGTTTGGTGGCTATTATTAGACGATTATAATTTGATTAGGAAGGGCATATGGTTGTCAGAGGGTTGACTGAGGTAGACTTGACCCTCTTAATTCCCACAGATCCTTCTTAAACTGTGTAAATCGTCTTATAATAGCCAGAGTAAACTGCCAAAATGCGTCATATAATGTTGAAAGGGTTAAGATGCTCTCTTAACTTGATCCTAGGTAACCTTAGACGGTTTTACTGGAGCTGGTTTAGTTGACTCTCTTGTATTCCAAAGGCTATACCGGTACTCTATCGTAATTAACGGGGGTGGGGCCTATTGATTTCCTCATTTATGTATTTTTAATTTTATTATGTTTTTAGTTTCCTCCCTAGACCTCTATCAAGCTTAAAAATACACCTGCCCAAGACCCTTTTTCAAGATAAATTTGTACATTTTTCCATAGAAATATGTCCTGTCCGAAGGCCGGTTCCTCTTAAAACTACAGGTTCGCAATCGTTCGCCAGGAAAACAAAATAGACACCTAAATGAAACAAAGTTTTAATATTGACAAAAATGGGGCGAAAGGTCTTAACATCGCCAAACTAATGGGCCGAACATCTTATAATCTGAAAACTAATGGGGCTAAACATCTTATAATCTGAAAACTAATGGGGCTAAACATCTTATAATCTGAAAACTAATGGGGCTAAACATGAGGAAGAAAGGGGACCAGAAAAAAAAACCGACTCACCTCCCTTTAATTCTCCGGTTTCCAAAATGTCTTCCAAAGTTGAACCACTATGTATCCCCACTCGCCTGGGCAAGAGATACAGAGAGCAGCCAGCGAACCTTACCAGTAGAATTATTCCCAACAGATAAACTTCCAAAATTGAGTTGCCGGGGGTAAATGTGTAAATATTCACATCAGATGACACAGAGCGGCGTCATTTACATATCTGGCTTAATTAACGCTTGGGGGGGGGGGGGGGGGGGGGGGGGGGAAGTGGTGGTGTAGGCGGATACAGAGGGAGGAAGGGAGAGGACGGGAAATGGGGATAGAGGGAGTAAGAGGGAGAGAGAGGGTTTTTGAGAGAGGAGAGAGAGTGTGAGAGGAGGGTGAGTGTATGTGGGGGGGGGGGGTGAAGGAGAGTTATTGTGGGGGAGGAGGGTCACCCGCGTTTTAGGGGGGAGATGGGTTTTGTGTGTGTGTGAGAGAGAGAGAGAGTGTGTGTGTGTGTGTTACTCAGTTACTTGTTCGTCAAGGGGAATCCACGCAATGCGAGCTAAGCTCATTATTATCGCGCCTCCTTAACTGGGAATGTATTGCGTGAAATGCATGGTAAGTGTTTTATGTACTGTTGGAATGGCTGTGGATGTGTGTGTAGTCTGTATTTAGCCAATTGGCGACATCGGAAACGAAGGCTTAGAGTGGATCTGTATGGTACCATTCTCACTATAGACGGTACCGTCTCGGCCGAAGGCTTAGGTAGCCATCAGCTTAGGTGAACCATATGATACCCATCTCGCCTTGTACCATTTTTGCCAACCCCAGATGGGACGTCACAACGTCGTCCACTTATTCCAGGTACCTATTTACAGCTAGGTGAACTGAGGCTAACACATGAAAGGAGACAAGCCCAATTTGTCTCCGCCCGGCCGGGGATTGAACCCCCGACTCCTCGTGTGTGAGACGAGAGCTCTACCTACTAGGCTACGGGCCTAGACACACACACACACACTGTGTGTGTGTGTGTGAGAGAGAGAGAGTGAGTGAGTGAGTGAGTGTATGTAGGGGGGGGGGGGAGAGAGAGGGTGCGTATAGTGGGGGAGTGGGGCGTGTTGTAGGGAGGAGGTGTTGTGGGAGGAGAGATAGGGTTTTTGTGCGAGAGAGAGAGGAGAGTTTATGAGGGGGTACTGTGGTGGGGGGGAGAGTGTGTGTTGAGGAAGAGGGGGTGTTGGTTGGGGGGAGGGAGAGAGGATGGGTTTAGATGAGAAGAGGGAGAAAGAGTGGAAAAAAAGCGGTGATATAAGGAATTGGAAATTTACCCGTTTCCAAATTAGTTGTTTCAGAGGTCCCAAAACATAATACCATCGATAGTATAAAGAAGGTCAGAGGTTTTTGATGGTGGATAGGAGGGGTTATAGTGAGTGGTGGTGCTTTTCAACAATGAGGCACATTACCTAGGCTAGCAGGCTAGCTATGTTGAAACGCCTTTTAAACTGGCACACTATGTCCTTGGAGTGCCACATGTATTTGTTGATTTCATTAATCGAGTTAAGAAGTAAAGTTGGTTGGTGAAAACAAATATATATATGAATTTATAGTATACTGGTAGACGACCATGGATGCCATGCCACCTATATTGACACTGCATATGCTAACAAGCCATCTATGCTAGCAGGTGACCTATGGTGGGATGCCACTTGCTTGCACGCCGCCCATACTGGTACTCAGGTGAGGGATCCTGAAGCGCTACCTATGCTTACACGCCACCTATATATATATATACATACAGTACTGTAACTACAGTAGTACTACATCCGATTACCTGGTGGGGAGAGAGAGAAGCAAAAATGTAGCCAATGTTCAAAACTACTGGCGAGTATTGCTTGGCTAGCAGAGTTTTACCGCAGTAGTGCGTTGCGTAAAATAGTTTGCGAACAGAATCAGACAAGTAGACACGGTTGATGGTGGTGAACTCGTTGTGGTTTACACGTCTTTGTGGGGAATGTGATAGTATTTACAAACTATCATCGTATTTATTTATGTAGTTCATGTTCTCTTCCGAAATCCTGCTAACGGGAAACAGAAAAGCAGGCAGGCAAAGGAAAAGTCATAAGCTCTAGTCCGGAGGTATGACTGACTGATAGATAACTTTCATATAAATTATATTCGTTTGATCATCTACCACTGTTTTTTTTTTCTTCTCTATCGTTCAACTAGCACTTCTATTGATCAGTTTGTTGGGTATGTATCACTTATGGACGAATTATTATGAACAAATCTATAGGATATCTAAGTGGAATCCCAACCCGTGGCCAACCTCGTGGCTGGTGCCGATAATTCACATACTGTCTATTACTTCACAAATACAGTACACATGCTACAAGTAGATTTAACATTAACGAACAGTGTCTATATAGGCTACTTGTACAATTTTATATTTATGGCCTTTAAATTCGACTATTAAATGGCCAGGTAGCAACATAAGGCTGGTTGCTGCTCTGCACATGTCCTGGGGAACACGAGTACCAACATTCTCGCCATTTACTCTCACTAATTCACATGCATTATATCCATATACACTTCATCACTCTTGTATATAATGTTGTATGAAATGGAGCCTAATGGTTTATTGGTATGTAGGGTCGGAGTTAAGTATATTACAATGGTGTTAAAGAGTTAGTGGAGTGTACTGTATTATACGTAGTGGTTGCCAGCCCTGCCGCCTCGCCACCCAGCTCCCACCTCCTCAATATCAGTGTTGCCAGATTCTAAATGCAGAATTATCGTATTGTGACCACAAAATTATGGAATTTGCACCAAAATTATCGTACACACTAAATTATATATATATATATATATATATATATATATATATATATATATATATATATATATAAAGGGAATGTTGTTAAGCATTTATTAATTTAATTCGTAATGCCCAAAATAGATTCAACATAAAGAGAAGAGATAACAATACTAATGGTTTTCAGATCTAATATTACTTTAATACAAATGAATAAGTTCTTGCTAAGAAACGATTACAACATTTGATCTAGTAGGCCTATTGATCTAAATCATTATGAACTATTCTTCCTAATCCTCGGTTGTCTCAGATGTGTTATATAGTTCCCTTTCCAATTCTCATTAATTCCTTACTCCCTTTATTCATTTATTAATATATGTATGAAACAATGTGATTATCTAAGAGATTTATTTGGATGTTCAACAATTCCCTGAACTCTCTCCCAATTTATGTTGCATCTTGGTTTAATTCATATAATAATATAATATTTTTGTTGAAATCGTAAAATTATCGTACAAAATGTACGATAATGAGAAACACTATCGTACATCGTACTAAGGGTCAAATTATCGTAATGTACGATAATTATCGTACGTATGGCAACACTGCGAGTCCTCATATCCCACTCAGCAAGTACCCGACACCCTCACCGGTCACGCGGCGGCTGAAGTTGTCATGCATTTTGTGTTTTCTCGCGGTTGTGTGTGCGTGCGCGTAATTCGGAAGACGGGAAGCTACGCGGAGTGACTGTATCTACCGGAAGAGTGAGTAATTAGGGCCCAGTGTCTTCGCCTTAAGCCGTGGTGGAGTGAGGGAGTTGTGGTGCCGGCGACTGCACAAGCCATCTTGGCGTCTCTCCCGCAAGGTAAGCCATTATTCTGTGCGGTGTAGTAAGTGGCGTCATAATTATACAAATGTGATATACCGGTACTTTTTATTTATCGGAAACCAGTATAATGTTTACTATTTAATTAGTTGGTTTTATTAGCGTTTTGATAAAGAAAATTTAGTGTTATGTTGGTGCCGGTTTGATGGTTAGTGATAATGATGTGTGAACGGTACCACTCCCCCTTCTCACCTCCTCCCTTCCCCTGCTACTCACCTCCTCCCTCCCCCCACCTTCTCACTCCTCCCTTCCCCTGCTTCTCACCTCCTCCCTCCCCCACCTTCTCACCTACTCCCTTCTCCACTTGTTCTCCTCCCTCCCTCACCTTCTCACCTCCCTCCCCCATATTCTCACCTCCCTCCTCCGCCTTCTCACCTCCCTCCTCCGCCTTCTCACCTCCCTCCTCCCTCCCTCCACCTTCTCACCTCCTCCCTCCCTCCCTCCACCTTTTCACCTCCTCCCTTCTCCACTTGTTCTCCATCCCCCACCTTCTCACCTCCTCCATCACCTCACCTCCCTTCTCCACTTGTTCACCTCCATCCCTTCACCTTCTCACCTCCTCCATTCCCCCTTCTCACCTCCTTCATCCCCCCATCTCACCTCCTCCATCCTTCCACCTTCTCCGCCACTTTCCCCCACATTTCTTTCGCTACCGTACCTCTCCCACTAACCCCCATTTCCTCGTTCGCACACCTTCCCCCTCCCCTGCTTTTCTACCTTCCTTCCACGCTCCCCCTACTTTCACCTTCCCCCTTTGTCCCCTACTTTCCTTGCCAAGTCTAGCCCCCACCATCCTTCCCGCTATTCCTCCTTCTGGCTTTCCCTCCCCCCTCCCCCCTTTCCCCCCCCCCCCCCCCTTCCCTCCCCCCCCCCCCCCCCTCGTTCTTCCACCTTTCCCTTCTACCCCCTTCACGTTCTAACCCATCTATCCCCTACTAACTTCCTAATCCTGCCACGGACATTAGTTCCAGGGCAGTAGTTCCCTTTCCAATGTTCCCTTACCCACTCTAAACCACTGTTTGGACAATTGATCCTCAGTCTTTTGGAGGACAAGCAGCCTAGAAGGGTCACCAGACCTGTTGTTGCTTGATTTCCTTATAATTCCCATTCGTTTTTCCTCTTGCTTTCCACCCATCCTTCTCCTCTCGCATCCCACTCATTCGTCTCATCTCGCTTATTATTCATCCCTTTCCTTTCGCTTCCCACTCATCCCCAATTCCCACGCATCCCTCCTGCCTCAATTCCCACTCATCCCTCTCGTATCACTTCCCACTCATCCCTCTCGTATCACTTCCCACTCATCCCTCTCGTATCACTTCCCACTCATCCCTCTCGTATCACTTCCCACTCATCCCTCTCGTATCACTTCCCACTCATCCCTCTCGTATCACTTCCCACTCATCCCTCTCGTATCACTTCCCACTCATCCCTCCTGTCTCACTTCCCACTCATCCCTCCTGTCTCACTTTCCACTCATCCCTCCCATCTCACTTCCCACTCATCCCTCTCATCTTCCTTTCCAATCACCCCTCTCATCGTGATTCCCACTCATCCATCCTGTCTCACTTCCCACTCATCCATCCTGTCTCACTTCCAACTCATCCCTCCTGTCTCACTTCCCACGCATCCCTCTTGTCTCACTTCCCACTCATCCCTCTCGTCTCACTTCCCACTCATCCCTCTCGTCTCACTTCCCACTCATCCCTCTCGTCTCACTTCCCACTCATCCCTCTCGTCTCACTTCCCACTCATCCCTCTCGTCTCACTTCCCACTCATCCCTCTCGTCTCACTTCCCACTCATCCCTCTCATCTCACTTCCCACTCATCCCTCTCGTCTCACTTCCCACTCATCCCTCTCATCTCACTTCCGCCCACTCATCCCTCTCATCTCACTTCCCACTCATCCCTCTTGTCTCACTCCCCACTCATCCCTCCTGTCTCACTTCCCACTCATCCCTCTCATCTTACTTCCCACTCATCTTGCTTCCCACTCGTCCTTCTCATCTTGCTTCACACTTCCTCATCTTGCTTCCCACTCATCCCTCTTATTTTGCTTCCCACTAATTTTGCTTCCCACTTATACCTCTCATCTTGCTTCCCACTCATCCCTTCACACTCATCCCTCTCATCCTCTCATCTTGCTTCCCACTCATCCATCTCATCTTGCTTCCCACTCATCCATCTCATCTTGCTTCCCACTGATCCCTCCCATCTCACTCATTCCTCTAATCCCTCATGTTGCTTCTCACTCATCCCACTCAGCTTCTTTCCCACTCCTGTTGCCCACTCATTCCTTTCCAGTTGCTTAAGTGAATGGAAGGTACGGTTGGCCAAATAAGTCATGTTTCCTCTGCCATAACGTTTTGCTCGCTGTGTGCTGTATTAATGCCTGTCAGATGTTGAATAGGGTGTGTAAAGATAGGAACATGTTTGTATATCTCACACGAAACGATTCATATAGTTTAGTGTTGATACCAATTATTGATCGAAATATACTAGGTGCTGCGACATCACTTATTTGGTCTGCTTTGACCGTTCGGAATGCTTTGACCGCTTTGAGTACTGTACTTTGACCTCTCGTACTGCTTTGACCGCTTTGAGTACTGTACTTTGACCTCTCGTACTGCTTTGACCGCTCAGACTGCTTTGATCGATCGGACTACTTTTAACGCACGGACTGCTCTGACCAATCGGACTGCTTTGACCGCTCGGACTGCTTTGACCGCTTTGAGTACTTTGACCAATCGAACTGCTTTGACCGCTCGGACTGCTTTGACCTCTCGGACTGCTTTGACCGCTTTGAGTACTTTGACCTCTCGGACTACTTTGATCGCTTGAATTACGTCATTGATTGTTCGGTCTACTTTGATTGCTCTGACTACTTTGACCGCTCGGACTATTTTGACAGCTCGAACTACTCTGACCTCTTGGACTACTTTGACCGCTCGGACTACTTGACCGCTCGGAGTGCTTTGACTGCTCGGAGAGCTTTGACTGCTCGGACTACTTGACCGCTCGGAGTGCTTTGACCGGTCGGACTGCTTTGACCGGTCGGACTGCTTTGACCGGTCGGACTGCTTTGACCGGTCGGACTGCTTTGACCGGTCGGACTGCTTTGACCGCTCGGACTGCTTTGACCGCTCGGACTGCTTTGACCGCTCGGACTGCTGTGACCGCTCGGACTGCTGTGACCGCTCGGACTGCTGTGACCGCTCGGACTGCTGTGACCGCTCGGACTGCTGTGACCGCTTGGACTGCTTTGACCACTCTGACTGCTTTGACCACTCTGACTGCTTTGACCGCTCAGATTGCTGTGACCGCTCGGAGTGATTTGACCGCTAAGAGTGACCGCTTTGACCGTTTAAAGTTATTTGACCACTTTGAGTGATTGTAACCGCTTAGGGTGCTTTGATTGCTCGGACTACTTTGATCGCTCGGACTACTATGATTGCTCTGACTATTTTTATTGCTCGGACTACTATGATCGCTCGGACTACTATGATCGCTCGGACTATTATGACCGCTTGGAATGCTTTGACCGCTCGGACTGCTTTGACCGCTCGGACTGCTTTGACCGCTCGGACTGCTTTGACCGCTCGGACTGCTTTGACCGCTCGGACTGCTTTGACCGCTCGGACTGCTTTGACCGCTCGGACTGCTTTGACTGCTTTGACCGCTCGGACTGCTTTGACCGCTCGGACTGCTTTGATCGCTCGGACTGCTTTGATCGCTCGGACTACATTGTTTTTATAATCAAATGTTCCTTCCGCTGTATTTTGTCCATGCATCTTTATTTATATAGTACCGTATATACCGGTACTGTATATATATATATATATATATATATATATATATATATATATATATATATATATAGCATTTTTTCCGACCTAATATTACTTTGTATAATGTAGTTGTCCCATAGACTCCCCTTTTCCAGGCCTGTCTTCTGTGCCTATAGACTTACTCAAACTAATATTTGTTTTATCTTCATTTTGTGTACACTTCCCCTTCTCTTCTGGCATTTCACCAGTATTGTGGGGTTTTTTTCCCCAAGCTTCATAATATTCTTCCTTTTATTAGCATTGTTCCGACGTTTTTCTTATATATCCATACAATATATCTATATGTCTATTTATCTATATCTATATAATCTATTTATCTATCTATCTATATCTCTATCTATCTGTATATAATGTTTGTACAACAATGTTGTCTTATATACCGGTATACTATTAGCATTTTTTATTAACCCCTGACCTACCATATATGACTAAGTCAATATTTTCTCTCCCACCCCTCCTATGCCTTCATCATATTATTTTTAACCCTTTCAATGCGGGATCCGTTCAGGAGCACCATGGCAATTTACTGCAATTTAAAGCCCATTAAAGCCTGTGGAAACAAATGCGAGTGAGCAGGAGCGCGTTAGGCCCCTGTCCGCTCTCCGGCACATCTGCCGCGGCACTGAGAGTCTTACTTCATGTCTCGCGAGATATATGCAGCGCTGCCAAAGGCAAATGTAGCGCGACATTGCTAATTATTAGGGAATATTGCTACGAAGCTTGTTCTGGTGTCTTTTTAAAGCTATTTCCTTCTATTTTTTTGCTGCAACCGTTACATTTCATTCCGGCACTTGCTTAAGCAATCAGGAGTGCCTGAGTTAGCCCTATTATAACGGAAATATGCCCACACTGACAGGGTCAATGTAGTTGTCCCTGAAAACACACACAAACACACTCACGCAGCTCCCTTTAGAGTGCCTTGGGGACGGTTTTTTATATACACACACACAAACACACACACACACACTCACGCGGCTCCCTTTAGAGTGCCTTGGGGACGGTTTTTTATATACACACACACACACACACACACACACACACTCACGCGGCTCCCTTTAGAGTGCCTTGGGGACGGGTTTTTTATAAATACACTCACTTACACACACACTTACACACGTACACACGTATACAAACTCTATCACACAGGCCCGCGCAATTTTGCATCCATATACATGATAGTTTGGGCATATTGTGACAATAAGTGCAATATATTATTTATGTGGGTATTTCTTGCCTGTTCTTGCTCTGTCTTGAGTCGGCTACCCCCATAATGGGGATTGGGCCTGAGCATATAGATAGATAGATAGATAGATAGATAGGGTATTTCTTTTTATCGATATCACTTGCGGATTGTCTAGTTTACTTTTGAAGTGGAGTCACCTGATTGTAAGAGGTACAGGTAATGGTTTGTGCAGGCCTTGTAATTCACACACACGCACACACACACACGGCTCCCTTTAGAGTGCCTTGGGGAGGGACTTTTTACACACACACACACACACACACACACACACACACACACACACACACACACACACACACACACACACACACGACACGCCCAAAAAGGCATGAAAAGTGACCTCTGAAAATATGCGAACCACCTAGGCTATATTTGTTCGTTATTCATGCATAAATAACCGGATCTATTTTATGGGTCGATTATCATGTTCATTACACGAACACAAATAGGTATTAGATAATATAGTATATGTTAAGGGGAGATGGCTCGTTTTTCTAGATCCCCTTCTCCCTCATGTTTAACCCCATTAGTTTTCAGATTTTGAGATGTTTTCCCCATTAGTTTGTCGATTTTAAGACCTTTCGCCCCATTTCCTTGTCAATATTTAGACTTTTCGTGCTATTTAGGCATCGATTTTTTTCCTGGCGAACGATAGTGAGCCTAATTTTGGAAGAACCGGCCTGGACATTTTTCTACCGAAAAATGTACAAATTAATCTAGAAGGAATTTAATGGATTTTTTTTTTTTTTTAAAGTTTGATGGAGGTCTAGGGAGGAAATTAGAAACAAATAATTGATAAATTTAAAAAATCTACCGAAAAGTGAACCATCCCGCCCTTAAATGATCAAGTTAGTCTCCAGTTCCAATTTCATATTTAAATAGGAACACCCGCGATTTGATTAGTTATTTATTAGTTATTGTTATTTATTGTTATTTATTAGTTATTTATTAGTTATTGTTATTTATTTTTTTGTTATTTATTTGTTATTGTTATTTATTAGTTATTTATTAGTTATTGTTATTTATTAGTTATTTATTAGTTATTGTTATTTATTTGTTATTGTTATTTATTTTTTTGTTATTTATTTGTTATTGTTATTTATTAGTTATTTATTAGTTATTGTTATTTATTTGTTATTGTTATTTATTTTTTTGTTATTTATTTGTTATTGTTATTTATTAGTTATTTATTTGTTATTGTTATTTATTAGTTATTGTTATTTATTTATTTTTTGTTATTTATTTGTTATTGTTATTTATTAGTTATTTATTAGTTATTGTTATTTATTTTTTATTTTGTTATTTATTTTTTTGTTATTTATTAGTTATTGTTATTTTTTTTTTATTTTTTTTTTATTTATTAGTTGTTATTTATTTGCTATTTATTTGTCATTGTTATTTTTTTGTTATTTTGTTTGGTTATTTATTTGTATTTGCATTCCTATTTGTTTATTTTTGTCGATGGGGACGTCCCGTTTCCACTATCACGGTAATCGGTACCATCCGAGGAGTTCGAAGTTTCTTCTCAGGAGTTCAATTTTCATCCCAGGAGTTCAAACTTCCATCCGAGGAATTCAAACTTTCATCCACTGAGTTCAAATTTGCATATAAGGAGTTCAAACTTTCTTCCAAGGAGTTCAAACTCATCCAAGGAGTTCAAACTATCATCCAAGGAGTTCAAACCATCATCCAAGGAGTTCAAACTCTCATCCAAGGAGTTCAAACTATCATCCAAGGAGTTCAAACCATCATCCAAGGAGTTCAAACTATCATCCAAGGATTCAAACTTTCATCTAAGGAGTTCAAACTTAACGCATAGCCTATTACCTAACAAAATGGCAACAATTATACGATTGTATGCAGCTTAGGAAGGATGTGTAGTAGCTAAAAGGATTAAACGAGATAGTCGGTAGCCTTTTAAATGGCTGGAGGTCCTTCCTAAGTTGAATAGAATTGCCTCATAGTTGCCAGAATATAACAAAGTACCGGTAGTACAAAGGAAAACAAGTAACAACACATCTATTGATCCTAACGACAAGGACGGCACCAGAACTGAAGGGGTTAAGATATGGGAACTCTCTGACCAAGGATAATTATTTGTTAATTTATTTAATTTTCTATTTTTTTTTTTTTTCTATGTGATTGAGGGAGGCAAAAGGCATTACTGCCTATAGCGAGTGCCTCCCCCATAGTTGAAAGAGTGACAGGGCCAAAATCAAGGGACGTTCGAGCCAAAATGCCTGGACACACGGAGTTTGAAGCAATTTAAGTCATAGGAAGAGGGAAAGACTGATTCTGGGAGAGAGTTCCAGAGCTCAGCTGTTGAGTAGAAGAAAGTTTGAGAGTAACGTTTCACTCTTGGGTTGGAGAGTTGCACAGAGTAGGGGTGGGATTGAGTTGCAAGACGGGTACCACGTGCCCTACGTAAAGGAGGTGGTATGCACTGGGATAGCTCTGAGGAACACTGATTATTATAGTAGCGATAGAATAGCGAGAGAGATGTAAACATGTATCATTTTGGTTTCCTCCCTAGGCCTCCATCAAGCTTTAAAAAAACACCCTTAAGATCCCCCTTCCAGATTAATTTGTACATATTTCGGTAGAAAAATGTTCCGGCCGATTTCTCTATAATAACAGGGTCGCTATCGCTCGCCAGGATTTTGTTTACACCTAAATGGCCCCCAAGATCTTAATATTGACAAAGACATGGGGTGAAGGGTCTTAAAATCGACGAACTAGTGGGGTGAGCGTCTTAGTATCTCCAAACTAATGGGGATAAACATGAGGGATAAGGGGAACCAGAACAACGACCTACCTGCCCTTAGCCTCTCCACAACACTAAGGTTATTGTATAGTACGGTAGCGCTAATAAGTTGTGTCTCACCTGGCAACGACCTACCTGCCCTTAGCCTCTCCACAACACTAAGGTTATTGTATAGTACGGTAGCGCTAATAAGTTGTGTCTCACCTGGCAACGACCTACCTGCCCTTAGCCTCTCCACAACACTAAGGTTATTGTATAGTACGGTAGCGCTAATAAGTTGTGTCTCACCTGGCAACGACCTACCTGCCCTTAGCCTCTCCACAACACTAAGGTTATTGTATAGTACGGTAGCGCTAATAAGTTGTGTCTCACCTGGCAACGACCTACCTGCCCTTAGCCTCTCCACAACACTAAGGTTATTGTATAGTACGGTAGCGCTAATAAGTTGTGTCTCACCTGGCAACGACCTACCTGCCCTTAGCCTCTCCACAACACTAAGGTTATTGTATAGTACGGTAGCGCTAATAAGTTGTGTCTCACCTGGCAACGACCTACCTGCCCTTAGCCTCTCCACAACACTAAGGTTATTGTATAGTACGGTAGCGCTAATAAGTTGTGTCTCACCTGGCAACGACCTACCTGCCCTTAGCCTCTCCACAACACTAAGGTTATTGTATAGTACGGTAGCGCTAATAAGTTGTGTCTCACCTGGCAACGACCTACCTGCCCTTAGCCTCTCCACAACACTAAGGTTATTGTATAGTACGGTAGCGCTAATAAGTTGTGTCTCACCTGGCATTACGTTTGGCTCGTTCTGTGTTGTATTAACCACTTCTGTAATGGCCACGTCTTTTTACTTTGATTCTAGCCATATTTTGACGATTATGTGGAGTTTTAAAAGGATCTGTGGTTGTAGAAATGGTGAAGTGAGACAGTTCGAAGCCTATTAATTAACGGAGCTCCTTTTTAAACTGAATAAAATCTTCTAATCGTAGCTAAGGTAAAATAAAAATAGGTCATCGGTATTGAATGCGTTAATGTCTGCAAGATGTTGAATAGGGTGGGTAAGTGTAGGAACCTGTTTTTACATCTCACTCGAAATGAAGAAATCTTGTTTGGATATTGCTGATACCAAGTGTTGATGAAAATATACTTGGTGCCGAGACATGACATATTTGGCCGATTGTACAGTCGGATGCCATAGTATCTAACCCACTCATATATATTAGTGGACTTCATCTATTTATAATTATGGAAGTATGTCTATGGAAACCAATATAGGAATGCAATTGTATGTACATCAACTACAAAACTATATATAGGCCTACTATTTATTGAAGGTAAATTAAATCCAAAAATCAATCCAGATAGTGGTAATTGCTTAGAGGAAAACAAAAGGGGTCCACGAATGTTTATATGTGGGCTAGAGAGTCAGGTATCCCAGTGTACCTTATAATTGTAATTTTAGTGGCGAGTGCGAGGCACCTGCCTTTCAACACAATCCCACTCTTATCCTGTCCAGCTCTGCAACCCAAGAATTAGCCAATTTCCTCAGTCTTTCTTCTACTCAACAAGTGAACTCTGTAGCTCTCTACCCCGCAATCAATCTTTCCTTCATCTTATGACTTAAACTGCTGTGAACTTCGTGTCCAGGCATTTTGACACTAACATCCCTTGAATTTGGCTCTCTGTCACTCCTTTTGCTTTAGGAGAGACAATCGTTACAGGTAACCTGCCTTTTGTTGCCTTCATACATACTGTATAGCAAAAACATAAAAATAAAATAAAACAACCATTGAGAGAGGACTTTTGTAATGAACGAGGTGAAAATGATGATAATATACCTTTAAACTGCCTTGATGATGTAATGGTTAGAGCATGCAAGTTCTGTACAAGATAGGCCTATCCTAGATTCCAATCCTGGGAGAATCACTTGCTTGCATTAATTTCACTTTGGGATTACTGGCGTTAAGAACAATGTTAGGAACAGATCCCACAGATAGTTAACATATTACTGGCGTTAAGAACAATGTTAGGAACAGATCCCACAGATAGTTAACATATTACTGGCGTTAAGAACAATGTTAGGAACAGATCCCACAGATAGTTAACATATTACTGGCGTTAAGAACAATGTTAGGAACAGATCCCACAGATAGTTAACATATTACTGGCGTTAAGAACAATGTTAGGAACAGATCCCACAGATAGTTAACATATTACTGGCGTTAAGAACAATGTTAGGAACAGATCCCACAGATAGTTAACATATTACTGGCGTTAAGAACAATGTTAGGAACAGATCCCACAGATAGTTAACATATTACTGGCGTTAAGAACAATGTTAGGAACAGATCCCACAGATAGTTAACATATTACTGGCGTTAAGAACAATGTTAGGAACAGATCCCACAGATAGTTAACATATTACTGGCGTTAAGAACAATGTTAGGAACAGATCCCACAGATAGTTAACATATTACTGGCGTTAAGAACAATGTTAGGAACAGATCCCACAGATAGTTAACATATTACTGGCGTTAAGAACAATGTTAGGAACAGATCCCACAGATAGTTAACATATTACTGGCGTTAAGAACAATGTTAGGAACAGATCCCCACAGATAGTTAACATATTACTGGCGTTAAGAACAATGTTTAGGAACAGAATCCCAGATAGTTAACATATTGCCTAACATCTGGCAATAATAGCCAAATATAGATTAAGACCAACAGGGGCCCTGAATGCTGAAAGGGATAACCAGTATTTGCCTACATTGCCCTTCCCCATTTATTGAGGCGAACCAGATAAACACCATTTTTAAGGGGAGGTATTTACTTTGTTCCCTAGACCTCCACCAATCTAAAAATTATACCCTCTTGAGTCCCTTTCAAGATAAATTTCTACATTTTTCGGTAGAAAAATGTTCCGGCCAAAGGCCGGTTCCTCTTAAATTACAGGCTCGCTATCGCTCGCCAGGATAAAATCTACACCTGAATGGCACGAAAGGTCTTATTACGGGGTGAAAGTTCTTAAAATCGCTAAACTAATGGGGCGAACGTTTTATAATATCAAAAGCAATGGGGCTAAACATGAGGGAGAAAGGGGTCAAGACAAAAATCCCTCAAGTGGAGATCTCCCCTTAAGCTGGCATCCATGACTTTGAATTCAACTGGTTATTCTGAGGTAATTCTGTTGACTAGATCGCATTAGGTGGCCGTGTATGTACCGGGTCTTTTACTTACCCCTTCCAGTACCGGTGACGTCTTTTGTAATTGATTTCAGGTGTAGATGATTTACGAAGCTTAGGAAGGATATATGGTAGCTAAAAGGATTAATTATTATGTTCCTTCCAACAACCAACCATACTCCTAAAATCGATTAATGAAATTTACAAACACATGTGGCAGTCCGTGGATTCGAAGCTTGAGATAGTCTGTATTTTTTTTATTTTTTTTTTATTTTTTTTTTTTAGGTACATATAGATGATTTGTGAAGCTTAGAAAGGATATATGGTAGCTAAAAGGATTAATTGAGATAGTCTGTAATCTTCTAAGGGGTGGAATTCCTTCCTAAGCTGCTTAAAATCGTCTAATAGTTGCCAGAATATAATGAAAAGGATGTCACCGGTAGTGAATGGGTTAATGACCAGCGTGGGGTGGGGTGGGGGTGGGGGGAGAGAGAGAGAGAGAGAGAGAAGGAGAGCGAAGGAGAAGGAGGAGTTACAAGGAATAGTTTGTATCTCATAAACCTTGCACAACATTCCTGGAAAATAATGGAAGTGGAACGAGATAAGTTGTTTAGTGCACTACACTCATTACAGAGTGTGCAGAATACTATCTACTCTCTTCTTGAACTGCGCTACTGAAGATCACTGGGTACAACTTCTGAGGGAGAACACGAATACATCCCTCAACTCATCATAAACAACACACCCCTAAGTCAGTACCTGCCTGACCTTTGCTGAGTGAGGACCTGTCCCTAGTGACTCCCAGTGAATATCTTTGCCCATAGTGTGGTGATAGTATTAACGCTTTCATAAAATGGCTGGTGTTGACGAGATTGCTACCTCCTCTCATATTCTCCAGCTTTGTCTTGCTTTGCAAGAAAGGATGGAGAATGTGGAGAGAGAGGTGCAGTCTCTCAAAGACGAGAATTTGGCCTTAAAGCTGACTTTGGCTGAGAAGAAAAGTGAGGATAGTGCAACTGCTGTTAGGGATCGTGATGCTCCCTGGACAGTTGTTCCAACAAGTGCAACAACTTGCAAATTTCTATGGCGGCCAGTTGCCCTCAGCAACAAGTTCATCACCTTGGATGACGAATGTGATGGTGAGGCTGCGAGTGCTTCCTTCGGCGAGGAAACCAGGAGAAAGGTAAGTGAGTTGCCTCCAACAGGTGGTGTGACTGCTGCCCCCCTAGGAGTACCTTCAACTGCTGCCCCAGGAGTTCCTGCCGCTGCCGCAGCTGCTACCAAGTCATCGACAAGGAGAGGCAAGTCCTTCTCAATTGTTGGGGACTCCATGGTCAGACACTTAGCTAGGTCCACCTGTACTGATATTAGGAAGCTTGTCTGTCTGCCTGGTGCCGGGGTTGGGAAGGTGTTAGAGGACATTGATTACATCATGAAAGATATTGGAGATAGCCCCATTATCTGTCTCAGTACAGGGAGCAATGATGTTGGTAAAGGTAGGACGGAAGTACTGCTTCGGCAGTACAGAGAGGTGTTAGATAAAGTTAGGAGGAAGGGAGGCATACCTGTAGTACACAGTATCTTGCCACGGAGAGGGGTCAGCAAGGAATGGTCATCTAGGGCAATTGGTATCAATTGTCGGCTGGAAAAATACTGTAATGCAAATGCAATACCATTCCTTGATAACTGGACCCGTTTCTATGGTAAAAATCAGTTGTACGCACAGGACGGGGTTCATCTTTCTCGGCTAGGGGTGGCAAATTTAGCTAGGTCAATAGATAGGATTGTCGCGGGGTTTCGCTGAAAATAAAGCCTGAGAATATGAGTAAGAATAATTGTCTAGATAGGGTAAATTGCCGTACTGGTACATCAGATAGGAATAGAAAATATCAGTCACAGGATTTTAATTGTACTGCTAGTAGAAATATTAAAGGTGTAACAGAAGATGGGAATTCAGTTAGAAATAAAGGTAAATCCGATACCAGTAAAATAAATTCATTGCGATTATATTATACAAACTGTAGGAGTTTATGTAACAAAATGGATGAACTTAGAGCACTTGTTAGCAACGAAAATATAGACATTATAGCACTGACTGAAACATGGATTAATACAGAATCAAGACATTTTTTAGCAGAATTCCATATACCAGGATATAGTTTGTTTAAACGCGACCGAACAAGTAGGAGGGGCGGCGGAATAGCAGTGTTTGTCAGGAGTTCTTTAAAAAGCTGTATTAAATCAGGTATTAGACTAAATACTGATAACGAAAGTGTTTGGGTTGAGGTTAGCGAAGGTAGTGAGACCATAATTATTGGAGTTATTTATAGACCACCAAATATGAGTAGAAACGAAGGTACAGCTTTATGGCAGGAAGTGAAAATAGCATCAAGGTTTAGCAATGTGTGTATTATAGGGGATTTCAATTTTCCGAATATTGATTGGCAGCATCAAATCGGCGACTCAGATTCAACAGAGTTTATTGAGGCGGTACAGGATAGTTTTTTATTTCAATTCATAGACTCGCCTACTAGAGGTAATAATATCCTCGATTTAGTTCTCAGTAATAATGAACAAATGATAAATAATGTAGAGATAGGAGACCAACTAGGAAATAGTGATCATAAATCAATTTATTTTAACATACAATGGACAGGAAAGGCTAAAGAGAATACGACACTTATCCCAGATTTCAGAAAAGCCAATTATGGTGGATTAAGACGAGCCTTAAGAGTCGATCCTATGGTTAAACTATTAAGTGGACCCAGGTGCGCTAATGAACATACTCTCTCTCAGATACCTGTCTTAACTCAGGATAATTTGACAGCTACATATAATAATTTTATTTCTTCACTCCACAATGCGCAAAATAAATATCCCCAAAAGAAAATTTAGATCAACACAGAACCAACCCAAATGGATGAATAATAGACTATTAGACCTTCTAGGAAAAAAGAGAGGAATATATCGAAAAATAAAGAAAGGCGAAATTCACCTACTTGCTTACTATCAGAATCTATCAAGAGAGGTTAAAAAATGTATAAGGACAGACAAAAGAAATTATGAAATCAGGATAGCCAATGACTCAAAAAATAACCCTAAGGCTTTTTACCAGCTATATAAATCTAAAGTTAGAGATAAAATAGGCCCCCTTAAAACTTCGATAGGAGAAATGACAGAAAGTGATTTAGAAATGTGCAGTACATTAAATAGTCAGTTTCTATCCGTTTTCACTAATGAAAATTTGGCACAGATTCCAGAACTCCGTAAGGTGTATAGAGATAGTATAGAAAATAGGTTAAGTACGGTTACTATAAGTAGAAATGATGTGCTTAAGGAAATTGACAGACTGAAACCTCAGAAATCGCCTGGTCCCGATGAGGTATATGCCAGAGTATTAAAAGAATGCAGAGATGAGTTAAGTTACCCATTAACATTTCTTTTTAACAATTCATTAGAAACAGGTATAGTTCGAGAAGCTTGGAAGCTTGCAAATGTAGTTCCGATTTTCAAAAAAGGTGATAAATCAATAGCATCCAATTACCGTCCCATTAGTCTCACTTCAATCATTGGAAAGCTACTAGAGTCAATTATTGCTAGGAAAATGAGAAACCACTTAGAAACATTTAACTTAATCAATTCTTCTCAGCATGGATTCACACAGGGACGTTCTTGCCTTACTAATTTGCTTAGTTTTTTCTCAGAGGTATATGAAGCAGTAGATAATGACAAGGCATACGATATAATATATTTAGATTTCAGTAAAGCTTTCGACAGAGTCCCTCATGAGAGATTGATGAGAAAGGTTGAGGCACATGGAATAGGTGGGGCGTTGTTGGGATGGATTAGGTCATGGCTAATTGGTAGGAAACAGAGAGTCAGCATAAATGGTACCAAGTCAGAGTGGGGAGCAGTCAAAAGTGGTGTCCCCCAGGGATCGGTATTAGGTCCCCTGTTGTTTCTTATATACATAAATGACCTAGATTTAGGTATAACTAGTAGGATAAGTAAATTCGCAGACGATACTAAAATGGGGAGATCAATTGATTCAGATAGCGATATAGAGTGCCTCCAAAGGGATCTAGATACCTTACATGAATGGTCAGTAAATTGGCAGATGAAGTTTAACATTGACAAATGCAAGGTATTAAAGATAGGGAAGATGCAACAAATGTTAAATATAAACTAGCTAATTTAGAATTAGAAAATTCAGACTGCGAGAAAGATCTAGGTGTGTTTGTTAGCAATGATTTGAAGCCTAGAAAACAGTGTATAGGCGTTCGTAATAAGGCAAACAGGATTCTCGGGTTCATCTCTAGGAGTGTGAGTAACAGAACTGCTGATGTTATCTTAAAACTTTACTTGTCATTAGTGAGACCCCATATGGATTATGCTGTCCAATTTTGGTGTCCTTATTACAGAATGGACATAGATTCATTGGAGAGAGTACAGCATAGAATGACAAAAATGATCCATAATATTAGAAATCTTCCGTATGAAGAAAGGTTGAAGAAATTAGGTTTACATTCGTTAGAGAGACGCAGAGTTAGAGGGGATATGATAGAGGTGTTCAAGTGGGTTAGTGGGATTAACAAAGGGGACATGACAAATGTACTAAAGCTCAGTGATAGCGAAAGAACTCGTACCAATGGTTTCAAATTAGATAAATTTCGTTTCAGAAAAGATATAGGCAAATATTGGTTTGGTAACAGAGTTTGTAGATGGGTGGAATGGACTACCAAGTGCTATAGTGGGATCTAAAACTGTAGGGAGCTTTAAGATAAAATTGGATAAGCATATGGACGAGAAGGGTTGGGTGTGAAGGGGGATCAGCCGGGTTGGGCCAATCAGCGCTCTGCAGACCCCCATAATCCTGGGTTAATCTCTAACCGTTTTGGTAGGATGATCCTCAGGGTATTAGAGTGTTGAGCCTATAATTGGGCTTTGTAATTGATTTGGGGTTGTGTGGGACAGGGATCTGCCTTGCTTAGGCCAATCGGCTTTCTGCAGACTCCCATTTTCTTATGTTCTTAACACACACCCAAAATCCTAGGAGTAACATATGATACTCATATGACATTCAAACAGCACACCACAAGCACGAAAAAGAAACTGACACCCAGACTTAACGCCCTCAGGTCACTTGCTCACACAAAATTTGGACACAACAAAGAAACCACCACCACAGTTTATAAACAATACATAAGATCAGTGATGGAATACACAAGCCCAACCTGGGCTTCTAACCTAGCTGAAACACATCATAAGACCTTACAGACTATTCAAAACAAAGCCCTAAAAATCATTACAGGCTGCACAGCTACTACACCCACAGATCACCTACAGTACATCAAGAAACCAACATCCTCAAAGTCAAAGACCATCTGGACATGAGAGGCACTCAATTCCTGGCAGCAGCCTCCACGAACCAAAACCACCCACTACACTACATGGCAACACACCCACAGACACCAAGACATATCAAAACAACACCCAGCACACGGTATCACACACAAATACTGTTCTCTCTCCCTCCCTGTCCACCCCAAACCAACTTCCAGAAGCACATCCATACTCATATCTCTCGCCGATCCATCCACTCACTCATAGAAAAACACGCAGCTGCAAGCACGACCTCCCGAAATCCATCCTTCCGAATCCTCCCTTCCTCGCGAGGACAGAGTCCACCTGGCCAGGCTGAGATGCGGACACCATCCAGCTCTTCTGAGCTATCAGAAGAGACTGGATGACTCCGTCGTCGACACCTGCCCGGGATGTAACACAGCACCCCATACCATTAAACACGTCATAGAAGGCTGCATTTCACACAACCACTTACGCCAACAACACAATCTACACTCAATGAGAGCTCTGTGGGAAAGCCCGATCGTGGCCATGGCCTTCCTCAGGGACTCGGGGCTGTTCGGCCAGGCAGCTTAGGGAAGAAGAAGAACAACAACAACAACAACAACTTCTGAGGGAAGTTTGTTCCAAGTAGAAATATATTTTATATGTGATAAAGTTTAAACAAATACTTGTGTTGAACCTTTTCAATTTTAACTTCCATCTATGGTTGCGTGTTGTATTCATAGTGAGGCTGAACATTTTTGCTATAATCCACGTCGTCAAACTCATTAAATGTTTAAAAATCTTCAATGAGCGGACTTCGTAGTCTGCGTGTTTTCAACGAAAATATATCAAGATTTTGCAACCGGTCCTCATAGCTTAGTCTTCTAATCGGTGGAATAAGCTATGTAACCCATCTTGTACTCTTTACAGTCGTTTTATATATTTCCCGAATGCTTAGAGAGAGAGAGAGAGAGAGTGAGAGTGAGTGGGTTGAATGGAAATGATGACTGGGGTTGAGCCTGTCGAGTCTTTATGGGTGTGACCGTGTATATTTATCTCTATCTATCTATATCTAACTATATAAATATAATGCGTGTGTGTGTGTGTGTGTGTGTGTGTGTGTGTGTGTGTGTGTGTGTGTGTGTGTGTGTGTGTGTGATAGTCTTTATGGGTGTGACCGTGTATATTTATCTCTATCTATCTAACTATATAAATATAATGCATGTGTGTGTGTGTGTGTGTGTGTGTGTGTGATAGTCTTTATGGGTGTGACCGTGTATATTTATCTCTATCTATCTATATCTAACTATATAAATATAATGCATGTGTGTGTGTGTGTGTGTGTGTGTGTGTGTGTGTGATAGACTTTATGGGTGTGACCGTGTATATTTATCTCTATCTATCTATATCTAACTATATAAATATAATGCATGTGTGTGTGTGTGTGTGTGTGTGTGTGTGTGTGTGTGTGTGTGTGTGTGATAGTCTTTATGGGTGTGACCGTGTATATTTATCTCTATCTATCTATATCTAACTATATAAATATAATGCGTGTGTGTGTGTGTGTGTGTGTGTGTGTGTGTGTGTGTGTGTGTGTGTGATAGTCTTTATGGGTGTGACCGTGTATATTTATCTCTATCTATCTATATCTAACTATATAAATATAATGCGTGTGTGTGTGTGTGTGTGTGTGTGTGTGTGTGTGTGTGTGTGTGTGTGTGTGTGTGTGTGTGTGTGTGTGTGTGTGTGTGTGTGTGTTACTTAGTTACTTGTTCGTCAAGGGGAATCCACGCAATGCGAGCTAAGCTCATTATTATCGCGCCTCCTTAACTGGGAATGTATTGCGTGAAATGCATGTTAAGTGTTTTATGTACTGTTGGAATGGCTGTGGATGTCTGTGTAGTCTGTATTTAGCCAATTGGCGACATCGGAAACGAAGGCTTAGGGTGGATCTGTATGGTACCATTCTCACTATAGACGGTACCGTCTCGCCCGAAGGCTTAGGTAGCCATCAGCTTAGGTGAACCATATGATACCCATCTCGCCTTGTACCATTTTTGCCAACCCCAGATGGGACGTCACAACGTCGTCCACTTATTCCAGGTACCTATTTACAGCTAGGTGAACTGAGGCTAACACATGAAAGGAGACAAGCCCAATTTGTCTCCGCCCGGCCGGGGATTGAACCCCGACCCCTCGTGTGTGAGACGAGAGCTCTACCTACTAGGCTACGGGTGTGTGTGTGTGTGTGTGTGTGTGTGTGTGTGTGTGTGTGTGTGTGTGTGTGTGTGTGTGTACAAAGGAAATCAAGCAACAACAGATCTAGTGACCCTTCTAGGTTGCTTGTCCTCCAAAACACTGAGGATCAAGTGTCCAAACAGTGGTTTAGAGTGGGTAAGGGAACATTGGAAAGGGAACTACTGCCCTGCCACTAACGTGGCAGGACTAGGAAGTTAGTAGGGGACATATGGGTTAGTAACTGAGGGGAGGATAAAGTTATTCATTTACAAACGCAGTCAGTCGCGGGTTTGATGCGAGATATTTGTCTAGGCGGAATTTAAATGAATCAACGGTGCTGCAGTCTATAACGTCTCGGGGAAGCCCATTCCACAAGTTGACAACTCGATTGAAGAAGAAATTCTTAGATTCGTGCGAGTTAAAAGATTTACCAATAATTTTGCAACCGTTTCCCCGCGTGTAATTAGATTGGTCGATAGTGAAGTACTTACTACAGTTCATATTGTCGATGCCTTTGATGATTTTGAACACTTGAATTAAGTCGCCTCTTAATCTGCGCTGGGTTAAAGGAAATAGATTTAATTCTCTAAGACGCTCTTCGTATGGTTTGTTCTTTAGGCTAGGTATCATTTTGGTAACTCTACGTTGAACTCGTTCTAGCTTGTTTATATCTTTTTGGTAATAAGGGCACCAGGATTGAACGCAGTATTCCAGAAGAGGGCGGACTAAGGAATTGTAAAGGGTTAGGATAACTTCTTTGGATTTATGCTCAAATGACCTGCCTATAAAGCCAATTATTTTGTTTGCCTTCTTAACAACTTCTGAACATTGTTGACTCGGTTTTAGGTTACTCGATATTGTTACTCCCAGATCAGTTTCTCTGTTTACATTCTTAAGCTGAGTGCCATTCATCGAATAGTTTGCTTTCTCATTTAGGTATCCGACATGTAGTACTTTACATTTATCCGCATTGAAACTCATTTGCCAAATTTGGGCCCAACATGACAATTTATCTAGATTGTGTTGCATATCGTCAACTTGTTCTTTTGAGAGTACGCTATTTGCAATTTTTGTATCGTCAGCAAATTTTGAGATTGTGCAGGTGAGACCCTCATCTATGTCGTTGATGTAAATTAGAAAGAGAATTGGTCCTAGTACCGATCCCTGGGGTACCCCGCTACTTACATTGGTCCATTTAGATGCCTTACCGTTTATGACTACCCTTTGCTTTCTGTTGCTGAGCCAATTTTCTATCCATTTCAACACACCGTCTTGTATTCCATGCGCTTTTAGTTTTAGCAGTAAACGTTTGTGGGGAACTTTGTCAAAGGCCTTTTGAAAATCAAGGTATATAATATCTACAGCTTTACTCTCATCGTAGAGGTTGAGGATATCGTGGAAGAAGTCTAAGAGGTTTGTTAAACAGGAACGTTTTTTACGAAAGCCGTGTTGAGTATCTTTAAGTATGTTATTTTCCTCCAAGTGATTTACGAGTCTGTCTCGTATGACCGTTTCTAGCATTTTACATACAACTGAGGTTAAGCTAATTGGACGATAGTTACTGGGTAGGGATTTGCTGCCTTTTTTGAATATCGGTGTTACGTTGGCTAGCTTCCACTGATCAGGCATAGTTCCAGACTGCAAGGATTTATTGAATAGTAATGTCAGTGGTTTGGAGAGCTCATTCTTAGCTTCCTTTAGAACTCTAGGCGAGATTGTATCAGGTCCTGGCGTTTTATTTACCTTGAGTTTATCTAAACAATTCAATACTTCTCTCTCTGTAACGGTGATATTGCTTAGAACATCTGAATTATCAATCTGAATCGGCGATGGTGTAGGGATATCACTGAGGTCTTCTGTTGTAAAAAACTTATGCAAAGAAGGTATTAAGGGCATTACTCATTTGTACTTCGTCTTTGGTGTATTCTCCATTTTCATCGACTAACGGTCCAACAGTTGAAGTAACTACTTTTTTCTTTCTGATATAACTATATAATTCTTTCGGGTTTGTTTAATTTGATTCGCAATATGTAACTCTAAGGTCTTTTTACTTTGCTTAATTAACTTTTTGGCTTTGCGTCGTAGCTCTACAAATTGCACCCGTTCTTCGTCATTTTGTGAGGATTTTAATCTATCCTTAGCAAATTTATTAGCAAGCAGGCAGTTTGAAATATCTGTATTCCACCATTTGGGCTTATTATTATGGCCTGGACGCCGTATTTTCGATGGTATGCAGTCTTGCACTGCTTTAAGGTAAGTGGTTTCGAATAACTTCCAAGATGTATTTATGTCGTTATTGTGAATTAAAAGCTCCAGTCAGTTTCTTTAGACATAGCTCTAAGTTTATGGAAGTTTGCTTTCTTGAAATTAGGGACTTTTTCGATGCTACTATTTGGTTCGTTACTAGTAAAGTTTAAAGTGAAAGTTATCGTACGATGGTCGCTGTTACTGAATTCAATACCAACATTTAAATTCTCTATTAATTCTTCTTTTGTTGAAAGTACAATGTCAAGAACGTTATTACCACGGGTTGGCGTTCGAACAAATTGATAAAGCGAACTCTCTTGCAAGTTCGTATACAAGTCATGTCCGGAGTGTGAAGTAAGAGTATCGCCCCACTTGGTCACAGGTAAATTAAAGTCGCCAAATATTAAGGTATCTTGTGAGTTACTTACATCTGCAATTTGTTCGTAAATTTCTCAGTCAGTTTGCACTGATTGAGCTGGAGGTCTGTATATTAACGCAAGTATTATTTTTGTACCTTTATTATTCTTTATTAGCACAAAAGATGTCGACGTTCACAATTTGAGGTTTTGACAAGAGGGTCGGGTTAACCCGTGGAGCCCCGGCTAGTTTTGTAATGTTTGCGCACCAGAACCCGGCCGGTTTTCAAAAAATGGTTTTATTCCAGAAACAATAGCGAATGGGTTAGGAATGAAGGAAAAACCACGAAAAACCGCTCAAAAAGCTTAAAAAATGGTCCTACAGAGCCCCCGAAAACGGATTTTATAAGAGTAAAAAATTGAAGGCAATTATCCCAAAAAAACAGGTTTTTGCGCGCTCGCGCGCACGCACGTGGACTTTGAGAGTTTTCAACCATCGGCACGGTTGCGTGGGATACGTACACAGTTCCCATACAAATCTGAGCCCTCTTGAGTGGCTACACCTGAGGTTACGGTCGGCGCAATTAGGGTGACGCGCCAGGCGCGTCTCTGGGGCTGTGCGTTACATACATCGCCGACGCGTCAGGCGCGTCGCTGGGGCTGTACGGGTTAAGACTTTCTTTGATATAAAGTAAAACGCCACCTCCATTTCGATTTATTCGGCTTTTCTCAAACATTACATAACACAATTATATTATAGTCTTATCTATCCACAGTTGTTATATTGCCAAACAATTTGGGGTGCAACTAGTAAAACCAAATTATTAACTATTGAAAAATCACAAAAAAGAATAATTAGAACTATATCACATAAATCAAGATATGCCCACACAAAGGAACTTTTTAGTAAACTTGAATTATTTAAATTTAAGGATATCAATACTTATTGCAGTGCGCTTCTCGTATTTAAATGTCTGCATAACCTTGATAGAACTGTTTTGTTTACACCTAGTAACAATGAAAGGTACAATTTAAGGGGAGCTGATCTATTAAGAATTCCTCTCATGACTTCTAGTCAAGCTCAGACATATATAAAATATCATGGAGTTAAGGTGTGAACGGATTACCTCAAAATTTAAGAAATATACAGGAAATATCTCGGTTTAAGAGACAATTAACATCTTTTCTATTAACACGATATCAACAGTGACTACTAAAATAAGTATATCACCAATTATACTACCAATAATTACAACATCCCTATCACCTAGATCGACAAATGTATAACCTTTAATAATGTTTACGCTGGCTGTGTGTGTATATATATGTAGTCACGTAAAGGGTTGAATGAGCTTGAATACTATTTTGTAATAAACATGCTTCTATTTTTGTCTGTAAAGGTGTATATAATGTATGGGTAGTTGGCATTTGTATGCATTTTTTTTTTTTTTTTTTTTTTTTTTTATAGAAATGGCTATATTATGGTCTACAGTAAATTATTGACCATGTTCTCATATATAGGTCTAAATGAATGGTGTAAGTGTGTATTCCATGCACAACAAAGTTTATGTCCTTTACTAATTAGGCATATACTGTTAGGGAAGCGTATGTGTCTTTGTGTCGAATTGTGGGTATAATTGCGAGTATGGCCTTTGAACATCAAGTCAATAGTTGTACAATGTATGTTATATATTCAATTTTTGTAAATGGTATTACATGGGTAATTGTGATAATGAACAATGAGCTGTGAGCTCTGGGAAGTGAGTGTGACCTCAGGGTTAATCACCATTAATTTAATTTGTTTTATGTTATTATATTTTGCCTACATACATCCCTTTTCGAATTTAGAACAAAATCTTTACAACACGTAGTTCCCGGGGCACATAGCTGTGACTAAGTGTATTATATATAATTGCATTTTGATAGATCGAGTTATAGCCAGGTGCCTTTAAGAGAGACATCTCTCAAAAGGCTCAGCCTTATTTTTTGGTATTATTATTATATAATTTTTTTTTTTTTTAACAAATCATTTGTAAGCAAAATTGTATTGTATACTAAAGGCTAAATAAAAAAAATTCAATTCAATTCAATTCAATTCAAATTCAATTCAGGTACTCGTTATATTAACAGTGGATTGTGTTGAGGTTTGTAGATAGTGTCTGGAGCCACAATATCATTAGCTTGCTATATGAGGTCTGACCGGTATGGAGGTTACAATATTGACATAGGGGTACACTGTACCGGCTATGGTACACCAGGTACTCGTTATATTAACAGTGGATTGTGTTGAGGGTTGTAGATAGTGTCTGGAGCCACAATATCATTAGCTTGCTATATGAGGTCTGACCGGTATGGAGGTCACAATATTGACATAGGGGTACACTGTACCGGCTATGGTACACCAGGTACTCGTTATATTAACAGTGGATTGTGTTGAGGGTTGTAGATAGTGTCTGGAGCCACAATATCATTAGCTTGCTATATGAGGTCTGACCGGTATGGAGGTCACAATATTGACATAGGGGTACACTGTACCGGCTATGGTACACCAGGTACTCGTTATATTAACAGTGGATTGTGTTGAGGGTTGTAGATAGTGTCTGGAGCCACAATATCATTAGCTTGCTATATGAGGTCTGACCGGTATGGAGGTCACAATATTGACATAGGGGTACACTGTACCGGCTATGGTACACCAGGTACTCGTTATATTAACAGTGGATTGTGTTGAGGGTTGTAGATAGTGTCTGGAGCCACAATATCATTAGCTTGCTATATGAGGTCTGACCGGTATGGAGGTCACAATATTGACATAGGGGTACACTGTACCGGCTATGGTACACCAGGTACTCGTTATATTAACAGTGGATTGTGTTGAGGTTTGTAGATAGTGTCTGGAGCCACAATATCATTAGCTTGCTATATGAGGTCTGACCGGTATGGAGGTCACAATATTGACATAGGAGTACACTGTACCAGCTATGGTACACCAGGTACTCGTTATATTAACAGTGGATTGTGTTGAGGGTTGTAGATAGTGTTTAGAGCCACAATATCATTAGCTTGCTATATGAGGTCTGACCGGTATGGAGGTCACGATATTGACATAGGGATACACTGTACCGGCTATAGTACACCAGGTACTCGTTATATTAATAGTGGATTGTGTTGAGGGTTGTAGATAGTGTCTGGAGCCACAATATCATTACTTTGCTATATGAGGTCTGACCGGTATGGAGGTCACAGTATTGACATATGGGTATACTGGTACCGGCTATGATACACCAGGTACTCGTTATATTGATAGTGGATTGTGTTGAGGGTTGTAGATAGTGTCTGGAGCCACAATATAATTAGCTTGCTATATGAGGTCTGACCGGTATGGAGGTCACAATATTGACATAGGGGTACACTGTACGGCTATGGTACACCAGGTACTCGTTATATTAATAGTGGATTGTGTTGAGGGTTGTAGATAGTGTCTGGAGCCACAATATCATTAGCTTGCTATATGAGGTCTGACCGGTATGGAGGTCACAATTTTGACATAGGGGTACACTGTACCGGCTATGGTACACCAGGTACTCGTTATATTAACAGTGGATTGTGTTGAGGGTTGTAGATAGTGTCTGGAGCCACAATATCATTAGCTTGCTATATGAGGTCTGACCGGTATGGAGGTCACAATATTGACATAGGGGTACACTGTACCGGCTATGGTACACCAGGTACTCGTTATATTAACAGTGGATTGTGTTGAGGGTTGTAGATAGTGTCTGGAGCCACAATATCATTAGCTTGCTATATGAGGTCTGACCGGTATGGAGGTCACAATATTGACATAGGGGTACACTGTACCGGCTATGGTACACCAGGTACTCGTTATATTAACAGTGGATTGTGTTGAGGGTTGTAGATAGTGTCTGGAGCCACAATATCATTAGCTTGCTATATGAGGTCTGACCGGTATGGAGGTCACAATATTGACATAGGGGTACACTGTACCGGCTATGGTACACCAGGTACTCGTTATATTAACAGTGGATTGTGTTGAGGGTTGTAGATAGTGTCTGGAGCCACAATATCATTAGCTTGCTATATGAGGTCTGACCGGTATGGAGGTCACAATATTGACATAGGGGTACACTGTACCGGCTATGGTACACCAGGTACTCGTTATATTAACAGTGGATTGTGTTGAGGGTTGTAGATAGTGTCTGGAGCCACAATATCATTAGCTTGCTATATGAGGTCTGACCGGTATGGAGGTCACAATATTGACATAGGGGTACACTGTACCGGCTATGGTACACCAGGTACTCGTTATATTAACAGTGGATTGTGTTGAGGGTTGTAGATAGTGTCTGGAGCCACAATATCATTAGCTTGCTATATGAGGTCTGACCGGTATGGAGGTCACAATATTGACATAGGGGTACACTGTACCGGCTATGGTACACCAGGTACTCGTTATATTAACAGTGGATTGTGTTGAGGGTTGTAGATAGTGTCTGGAGCCACAATATCATTAGCTTGCTATATGAGGTCTGACCGGTATGGAGGTCACAATATTGACATAGGGGTACACTGTACCGGCTATGGTACACCAGGTACTCGTTATATTAACAGTGGATTGTGTTGAGGGTTGTAGATAGTGTCTGGAGCCACAATATCATTAGCTTGCTATATGAGGTCTGACCGGTATGGAGGTCACAATATTGACATAGGGGTACACTGTACCGGCTATGGTACACCAGGTACTCGTTATATTAACAGTGGATTGTGTTGAGGGTTGTAGATAGTGTCTGGAGCCACAATATCATTAGCTTGCTATATGAGGTCTGACCGGTATGGAGGTCACAATATTGACATAGGGGTACACTGTACCGGCTATGGTACACCAGGTACTCGTTATATTAACAGTGGATTGTGTTGAGGGTTGTAGATAGTGTCTGGAGCCACAATATCATTAGCTTGCTATATGAGGTCTGACCGGTATGGAGGTCACAATATTGACATAGGGGTACACTGTACCGGCTATGGTACACCAGGTACTCGTTATATTAACAGTGGATTGTGTTGAGGGTTGTAGATAGTGTCTGGAGCCACAATATCATTAGCTTGCTATATGAGGTCTGACCGGTATGGAGGTCACAATATTGACATAGGGGTACACTGTACCGGCTATGGTACACCAGGTACTCGTTATATTAACAGTGGATTGTGTTGAGGGTTGTAGATAGTGTCTGGAGCCACAATATCATTAGCTTGCTATATGAGGTCTGACCGGTATGGAGGTCACAATATTGACATAGGGGTACACTGTACCGGCTATGGTACACCAGGTACTCGTTATATTAACAGTGGATTGTGTTGAGGGTTGTAGATAGTGTCTGGAGCCACAATATCATTAGCTTGCTATATGAGGTCTGACCGGTATGGAGGTTACAATATTGACATAGGGGTACACTGTACCGGCTATGGTACACCAGGTACTCGTTATATTAACAGTGGATTGTGTTGAGGGTTGTAGATAGTGTCTGGAGCCACAATATCATTAGCTTGCTATATGAGGTCTGACCGGTATGGAGGTCACAATATTGACATAGGGGTACACTGTACCGGCTATGGTACACCAGGTACTCGTTATATTAACAGTGGATTGTGTTGAGGGTTGTAGATAGTGTCTGGAGCCACAATATCATTAGCTTGCTATATGAGGTCTGACCGGTATGGAGGTCACAATATTGACATAGGGGTACACTGTACCGGCTATGGTACACCAGGTACTCGTTATATTAACAGTGGATTGTGTTGAGGGTTGTAGATAGTGTCTGGAGCCACAATATCATTAGCTTGCTATATGAGGTCTGACCGGTATGGAGGTCACAATATTGACATAGGGGTACACTGTACCGGCTATGGTACACCAGGTACTCGTTATATTAACAGTGGATTGTGTTGAGGGTTGTAGATAGTGTCTGGAGCCACAATATCATTAGCTTGCTATATGAGGTCTGACCGGTATGGAGGTCACAATATTGACATAGGGGTACACTGTACCGGCTATGGTACACCAGGTACTCGTTATATTAACAGTGGATTGTGTTGAGGGTTGTAGATAGTGTCTGGAGCCACAATATCATTAGCTTGCTATATGAGGTCTGACCGGTATGGAGGTCACAATATTGACATAGGGGTACACTGTACCGGCTATGGTACACCAGGTACTCGTTATATTAACAGTGGATTGTGTTGAGGGTTGTAGATAGTGTCTGGAGCCACAATATCATTAGCTTGCTATATGAGGTCTGACCGGTATGGAGGTCACAATATTGACATAGGGGTACACTGTACCGGCTATGGTACACCAGGTACTCGTTATATTAACAGTGGATTGTGTTGAGGGTTGTAGATAGTGTCTGGAGCCACAATATCATTAGCTTGCTATATGAGGTCTGACCGGTATGGAGGTCACAATATTGACATAGGGGTACACTGTACCGGCTATGGTACACCAGGTACTCGTTATATTAACAGTGGATTGTGTTGAGGGTTGTAGATAGTGTCTGGAGCCACAATATCATTAGCTTGCTATATGAGGTCTGACCGGTATGGAGGTCACAATATTGACATAGGGGTACACTGTACCGGCTATGGTACACCAGGTACTCGTTATATTAACAGTGGATTGTGTTGAGGGTTGTAGATAGTGTCTGGAGCCACAATATCATTAGCTTGCTATATGAGGTCTGACCGGTATGGAGGTCACAATATTGACATAGGGGTACACTGTACCGGCTATGGTACACCAGGTACTCGTTATATTAACAGTGGATTGTGTTGAGGGTTGTAGATAGTGTCTGGAGCCACAATATCATTAGCTTGCTATATGAGGTCTGACCGGTATGGAGGTCACAATATTGACATAGGGGTACACTGTACCGGCTATGGTACACCAGGTACTCGTTATATTAACAGTGGATTGTGTTGAGGGTTGTAGATAGTGTCTGGAGCCACAATATCATTAGCTTGCTATATGAGGTCTGACCGGTATGGAGGTCACAATATTGACATAGGGGTACACCAGGTGTGGATGGAAATATTTACGTAGGGGTTATTTCCATCCACACCGTTATCATTCATTTGTACACACACACACGTACACACACAACCGATTATTATTATTATTACACACAATTTCCCACAATTTCCCAAGCTTGGAGGAGAAGACGTGTGAGAGGTATAACAACGATTTACAAAGACTTTCTTGTAAGGTAACCTGGTAGGATCAAAGGGCACGTAAGGGTACATGAAAGTACGAAATGTTTTTGTGATTGTGAATATAAAGGTGTGTTTGTGTAAGTGTGTGTGTGAGCACGTGGTTGTATGTTTGTGAGTAGAAATATACATGGCAGGGTAGGTGCTTTAATAGTGAATCCTTGTCCACTTGTAAATATACATGGCAGGGTAGGTGCTTTAATAGTGAATCCTTGTCCACTTGTAAATATACATGGCAGGGTAGGTGCTTTAATAGTGAATCCTTGTCCACTTGTAAATATACATGGCAGGGTAGGTGCTTTAATAGTGAATCCTTGTCCACTTGTAAATATACATGGCAGGGTAGGTGCTTTAATAGTGAATCCTTGTCCACTTGTAAATTAAATGTGTGTGTGTGTTGTATAATATATATATATATATATATGCAATTGCATATACTGTATAAGTGCATACTTCAACTGTATAGCCATGAAAGCTAATAGGTAATATATCTAAATCTGTAATGCATGTTTTGTCTGATTATTGGAATCCAAATATGAAGTTTGGCTAATTTAGGTTACGGAAAGTAATTGGTAAAAATAATAGAATTATGAAACATTTCAAAAGCTACCATATATGAGTGCGGGCCGAAGAGGGTTGTGAAAAAAAACCCCGCTGACTAGCCTCTGGATACCAGCGTACGTGGATCCTTTACCTCAAGATCTCAAGCTAATCCAGGTAATCCAGAAAATTAACACCTACTTGTAAATTGTACCTGCCAGCATAATTATCTGATGGTGTGGTCTCTCTCTCTCTCTCTCTCTCTCTCTCTCTCTCTCTCTCTCTCTCTCTCCTCTCTCTCTCTCCTCTCCTCTCTCTCCTCTCCTCTCTCTCTCTCTCTCTCTCTCTCTCTCTCTCTCTCTCTCTCTCTCTCTCTCTCTCTCTCTCTCTCTCTCTCTCTCTCTCTCTCTCCTCCTCCTTTGTACTCCTTTGTACTCCTCTTCTAAGCAACATGTGCCAAAGTACATATATAAATTAAATAATGTCCAACTCCAATATCATGACAGTTATAGTTAAGTAACTTTTAATTA
>JAVRFV010002273.1:2105790-2134742 GCA_032716605.1 Paralithodes platypus
ACTGCGCCCCCCCCCCCCACAAACTGGCCTACGCAAGGCAGATCCAGCTCACACCCAATTAATTCATTAAGCTATTCAGTTTATTCTTGAAAGCCTACTGCTACTGAGCTGATCACTTTACAGTGTACTTTGCAATTTCTTTCACAAATATATAATTGTGTTCCTTCCAAATTATGACCCAAACGTACATGCCATTACACACGCACATACATACTCATGTAGACATGCATTTGAACATCCATATAACATTCGTAAACAAACATTTATTTACGCACATATACTGTATTTGCATTACTTTATATTACTCTCACAAACATATTACTTTATATCACACTCACAAACATATTTATTTACACAAACACATGTAACTATCCACACATTGACGCACTTGTGCTTGTGAACGTCGTCAAGCTGTCTTATAGCACGTTATGCAAGTATGAATGACTTTACTTCTGTTTGATTATACCATAATGGTAACAGATATGTAGACAATAGACATGTGGAATAGGATACCTAGCGCCATTGTGGGATCAAGAACGATAGAGTTTCAAAATAAAATTAGATAAACGTATGAACGAGATGGGTTGGGTGTGAGAGGGATCTGCCTTGTGTGGGCCAATCGACTTTCTGCAGACTCCCATATGTTCTTATAAGATGGATATGTAAGACGAAGAATATACACACATATATAACGGTTATATAAGCCTAGTTAGATGTATAAATAGGTATGTGTGAGTGTGTGTGGCGTAGGGAGTTGAGTGTGGAATAGGTCTGTATATACAACATGTAGGATTATAATTTAATAAAGTCCAACGTTTTTAATGATAATATAAATAATAATCCAAAGAATTTCGATTCAACAGTCTAATTGGCTGAATTATATGGCGATAAATACGAAAACACTTGTGGTGGTGTCCCGTAGCCTACCCAGTGTGGCTGGGCTGCGAGACACCACTGGTGGTGTCACGCAGCCACTTCGAAATAAATAAAAAAAAAAAAAAAAAAAAAAAAATGACGTTGGCATTCACCCAACAAATGTTTGTGTGAAGTTTGGTGAAAATCCGTCCAACGGTCTAGGAGGAGTTCAGCGACAAACTGACATCGACGACGACGACGACGACGACAGACATTTTTTTCGGGTGGTACCCAGTATACGGGGGGCGATACCAAACTCTGCTTACGCAGAGTTGATGATAGTGACCCAACCAATCTACGTTTCTACAGGTCAATAGTTTTAAATTGGGCAACAAGAATTTTATGTTATCAACTCTGCGTAAGCAGAGTTTGGTATCCCCCCCCCCCCCCCCCCCCCCGTATAGTGGGTACCACCGGAATAAAATGTCTGTCGTTGTCGTCGATGTCGATGTTGTCCGTCTGTCCCGAAACTCCTCCTGGACTGTTGGACGGATTTTCACCAAATTTCACACGCGAACATTTGTTGGGTGAATGCGAACGTCAGTCAAAAAGGATTTTTTGAATATGTGCAATAGTTATGATTTTGTGTATGAAAGGTAAAAATAATGTAATTAAAGTTATCAATTAACCGTCTCATAGCAAATTACACACGTTAAAATTTAAAACAAAATGCCGCCGGGTCACAACCACCGCCGGGTCACAACCGCCGCCGGGTCACAACCGCCGCCGGGTCACAACCACAGCCGGGTCACAACCGCCGCTGGGTCACAACCGCCGCCGGGTCACAATCGCAGTCGAGTCACCCAATTTGAATACTGTACGTTAATTTATTTCAGCTCAATCATTTTACTCGGGGTTACTGATGGATGTGGTCCTATTATTTCTAAGCCATTTTACCAATCTTTGTATTGGGTGCCGAGAGATTTTTCGCTGGTATTCTCACTGGCACTTAGTTTTGCCACGTATTTTGCCGAAACATTTAACAAATTTTCGGAACGGATTCTTGGCCTTTTTTCTTTCCCTGATATCCTTTTCAATTTTCTCCTTCTCCTCCCTGGCTAATATTTCGCTACGTTCCTTTTCGAGTTTCTTTTTCGATTTTCTTTTTCGAGTTTCTCCTGTTCTTCCCTTGCCATTTTTGCCTTCATTTCGTTTTCGATTTTCTCCTTTTCTTCCCTTGCCATTTTTTCGTTCATTTCTTTTTCGATTTTCTCCTTTTCTTCCCTTGCCATTTTTTCGATTTTCTCCTTTTCTTCCCTTGCCATTTTTTCGTTCATTTCCTTTTCGATTTTCTCCTTTTCTTCCCTTGCCATTTTTTCGTTCATTTCCTTTTCGATTTTCTCCTTTTCTTCCCTTGCCATTTTTTTTTTTGCCATTTTTTCGTTCATTTCCTTTTCGATTTTCTCCTTTTCTTCCCTTGCCATTTTTTCGTTCATTTCTTTTTCGATTTTCTCCTTTTCTTCCCTTGCCATTTTTTCGTTCATTTCCTTTTCGATTTTCTCCTTTTCTTCCCTTGCCATTTTTTCGTTAATTTCTATGATCTCCTTTCCTTCCATTGCTTTATTTTTCGGCACAAACTCTATGTTGCGCATTGCCTCGCCTCCGAAGATTCTTATTTGATTTTTATCCAAAGCAAATATCACCGTTTTCTTCGTCTTTTTCTCTCCCTGCTCGTCCCGCTTTATTCCCTCCGATTCCTCATAACAATTCGGCCGAAACAGTTTCTCATTGGCCTCCGCTATCTTCGCTTGTCTCCCTCGATGCCTCTGCCCTGCCAAACACTGCCTCATTTCCCACTCCCATTGTGTCTCAAGTTTATGCGCTCCGTGATCTCTCCTAGGCTGTCTATATCTGCCTTCCACATTTTGCCTCCCTTGATGATATATCCCAGTGTTGTAAATTGGTGGCTCAAACATCTGGCCATTTGGTGGATAATATCGTCTGTTTTGATAATCATCCCGACCCCTGCCGCCTCTGCCCATCCCACCCCGACCCCGCCCCCCTCTGCCATTATCTATCCAACCCTGCTGTCCTTCCATCCCACCAGTAGCGCCTATCCCATGTGCATTGTTATAATAGCCCCGACCCTGGTCCCCTCTGTCAAGGAAGGGCGTTGGGATTCGGGCAGGCGACCTCTCCATATTACCACTGAGATGTTCCCCACGATCCCTACCACTTTGGATCCCAGACCGGTTCATGAAGAATGTTGAGTCGGCTAGTTGAGATCCCATTGCGATTTTACTAAGAATACTTTGTAACTAACTAGCTTTCAACAGTTAGCCTATGCAAAGAATATCTGAAATCTTTGAATATAAAAAACAAGTGAGAATTCGTGAACAATTGAATATTATGCTATTACTAAGAATACTTGGTAACTAGCTTTCAACAATTATGCAAGGAATCTATGAACTCTTTGAATATAAAAAACAAGTGAGAAGCAGTCAATGTTATCAATTATATTTTATAGATAACTAGGAACAGAACCTAGTTGTTGTTAGTTTAGTTGACATTAGAAGTGATGGTAGTAATTGTGGGGATGATGGTGATTGTAGTGATAATGGTGATAATTGTAGTGATGATGGTTGTAGCTGTAGTGATAATGATGACAGTAGTGATGATGATGACAGTAGTAATATAATGGTGACAGTACTAGTAGTAGTGAAGATGGTTATAGTAGTAGTGATGATGGTGACAGTATAATGATTGTAAGATGATGGTGATAATAGTAATGATGATGGTGATAGTTTGTGATAATGATGACAGTAGTGATATTGATGGTAGTGACGATGGTGACAGTAGTAGTGATGATGGTGAGAGTAGTAGTGAAGATGGTGAAAGTTGTAGTGATGATGACAGTAGTAGTAATGATGATGAGAGTAGTAGTAATGATGATAGCAGTAGTGATGATAGTAACGGTGATGGTGACTATAATTTGTTTTTATTAGTGATGATGGTTACAGTTGTAGTGATGATGGAAATTAATTATTGTTGATAGTGGTGGTATTATAGATGATGGTATTACTAGTGATGATGGTAACCCATGACACCCCAAAACAACTAGCCCCGCATTTGTTAGGTTAAGTTAATTTAGTTGACATTGGAAGTGATGGTAGTAATAGTGGGGATGATGGTGATAGTAGTGATGATGGTGATTTTAGTAGTGATGATGATTGTAGTGATAATGATGACAGTAGTGATGATGATGACAGTAGTGATGATGATGACAGTAGTAGATATGATGGCGACAGTACTAGTAGTAGTGATGATGGTCATAATGGTAGTGATGATGGTGACAGATGATAAGATGATGGTGATAATAGTAATGATGATGGTGATAGTTGTGTTGATAATGATGACAGTAGTGATGATTGTAGTGACGATGATGACAGTAGTAGTGAGGATGGTGAAAGTTGTAGTGATGATGATTGTAGTAGTGATGATGATAGTAGTAGTGATGATGGTGAGAGTAGTAGTGATGATAATAAGTGCTGAGGATAGTAATGGTGATAGTGACCCATCGCAGAGTTGGGTATGCCGTTTTTATTTTGGGCCAAACGGTAAGTCTACTTTATTTATTTATTTATATATATATTTGTTTTTGTTTTATTACATATATTTATATTTGTTTTAACCTCCCCTGTTGCTGTTTCGCTTCATTAGTTTGGATATTTTAAGATTGATATTAACCCCTTGAAGCTCTGATGCGTTTTAGCAGTTTATTTTGGCTATCATTAGACAATTGTATGCAGCTTAGGAAGGATCTGTGGGTATCAAAAGGGTAAATACTATCCCAATTAACCCTTTAACTTTCATATAATATTACTACTCTGAATAAAATCGTCTAATAGTAGCCAGAAAACAGAACATAAACGCGTATTGGAGCTTGAAAGGGTTAATACACTGATCACACACACAGACCTTGCAATCCAAAGGAGGTGGTCAAAACTTAATTGTAGAGAGAACAGAATCCCAAATAAAGGAATGTGAAAGATAGGAATAGCACAGAAGAGAAAGAGAGAGAGTTACTCAGATACTCGGATCACACACAGAAGAGAGAGAGAGAGTTACTCAGATACTCGGATCACACAGACACTGCAGTCCATACTAGGTGGCCTGGCCTTCCTACTACTAAAGACAAGGAATAGCACAGAAGAGAGAGAGAGAGAGTTACTCAGATACTCGGATCACACAGACACTGCAGTCCATACTAGGTGGCCTGGCCTTCCTACTACTAAAGACAAGGATAGAACAGAAGAGAGAGAGAGAGAGAGAGTTACTCAGATACTCGGATCACACAGACACTGCAGTCCATACTAGGTGGCCTGGCCTTCCTACTACTAAAGACAGGGATAGAACAGAAGAGAGAGAGAGAGAGTTACTCAGATACTCGGATCACACAGACACTGCAGTCCATACTAGGTGGCCTGGCCTTCCTACTACTAAAGACAAGGAATAGCACAGAAGAGAGAGAGAGAGTTACTCAGATACTCGGATCACACAGACACTGCAGTCCATACTAGGTGGCCTGGCCTTCCTACTACTAAAGATAGGAATAGCACAGAAGAGAGAGAGAGAGTTACTCAGATACTCGGATCACACAGACACTGCAGTCCATACTAGGTGGCCTGGCCTTCCTACTACTAAAGATAGGAATAGCACAGAAGAGAGAGAGAGAGTTACTCAGATACTCGGATCACACAGACACTGCAGTCCATACTAGGTGGCCTGGCCTTCCTACTACTAAAGATAGGAATAGCACAGAAGAGAGAGAGAGAGAGTTACTCAGATACTCGGATCACACAGACACTGCAGTCCATACTAGGTGGCCTGGCCTTCCTACTACTAAAGATAGGAATAGCACAGAAGAGAGAGAGAGAGAGTTACTCAGATACTCGGATCACACAGACACTGCAGTCCATACTAGGTGGCCTGGCCTTCCTACTACTAAAGACAGGAATAGCACAGAAGAGAGAGAGAGAGTTACTCAGATACTCGGATCACACAGACACTGCAGTCCATACTAGGTGGCCTGGCCTTCCTACTACTAAAGACAAGGATAGTTTATAGTAGATGATTATGGACAGCAAAAAAAATAATAATCTCCCTCCGCCTTAGGAGTACAAAGGAAAGCAAGCAACAACAGGTCTAGCGATCCCCTCGAGGTTACGTGCCCTATAAATCACTGCTGTTCAAAGTGTCCAACAGTGGTTCAGAGTGGGTAAGGGACAATTGTAAAGAGAATGACTGCCTTAAGACCAATGTCCTTGGCAGGGTTAGATGTTAGTAGGGAACAATTTGGGTTAGTAACATAACACAATGTATCTGAGAAAACAAGTAATTCATTTACAAAGGCAATCAGTCAGGGTGTTAAGGGGGGTCACCTGTTTTGGTTCTGTCCTGCCCTATCTTTCTCTGGCTTGTATCCATTTGGCCCCATTCAGCGTACTGTTTTAAGACTTTTATCCCCATCCAGGTGTCAATTTTTTACTGGTGAGCGGTAGCGAGCCAGCATATTTTTTATTTTTGTTTGACAGCAGGCTAAATTTGTACATTTTTCGATAGAAAAATTTCTCCGGCGAAGCCGGATTTCTTCATATAATGCTGGCTCGCTATCGCTCGCCAGGAAGAAATCGACACCTAGATGGGGATAAACGTCTTAAAATAGTTGGCTGAATGGGGCCGAATGGATACAAGCCAGAGAAAGAGAGAAATGGACAGAAATAACAAAAAGCAGGTCACCCCCCTTAAGGCGAGGTGCTTGTCTAGGGCTCTAGGCGACGTTTATAGGAATCAATGGTGCTGCAGTCAATAACATCTCGGGGAAGCCCATTCCACAAGTTCATTCATAACTTGATTGAAGAACAAATTCTTAGACTCGTGCGAGTTAAAAGATTTACCAATAATGTTGCAACCATTTCCCCGCGTGTAGTTTGATTGGTTGATCGTAAAGTAGTTATTACAGTTCATATTGTAGATGCCTTTGATGATTTGTAAGACTTGAATTAGGTCACCTCTTAATCTGCGCTGGGTTAAAGGAAATAAACTTAATTCTCTAAGACACTCCTCGTATGGGTTGTGTCTTATGGTTAGGTGTCAATTCTCTAAGACACTCCTCGTATGGGTTGTGTCTTATGGTTAGGTGTCAATTCTCTAAGACACTCCTCGTATGGGTTGTGTCTTATGGTTAGGTGTCAATTCTCTAAGACACTCCTCGTATGGGTTGTGTCTTATGGTTAGGTGTCAATTCTCTAAGACACTCCTCGTATGGGTTGTGTCTTATGGTTAGGTGTCAATTCTCTAAGACACTCCTCGTATGGGTTGTGTCTTATGGTTAGGTGTCAATTCTCTAAGACACTCCTCGTATGGGTTGTGTCTTATGGTTAGGTGTCAATTCTCTAAGACACTCCTCGTATGGGTTGTGTCTTATGGTTAGGTGTCAATTTGCTAACTCTACGTTTAACTCGTTCATGTTTAGCAATATATTTTTGGGCGAGAGAGAGAGAGAGAGAGAGAGAGAGAGAGAGAGAGAGAGAGATAAAGAAAGATAAAGAAATAGAGAGAGAGATAAAGAAAGATAAAGAAATAGAGAGAGAGAGAGAGATAAAGAAGGATAAAGAAATAGAGAGAGAGAGAGAGAGAGAGAGCGAGAGCGAGAGCGAGCTAGCTCCTACAAAGGCACCGTAAGCAAAGAAACCATGTATGTATATACCTTCACCCAGAAAGCCACCAAGAAGGAATACCAGATCAAAACATGCACTCTCTGCCTCCTCCTCTCTGTTGTCACCAAGAACGAGAAAATGTCCCCAATGTCCTCCCCCCCCCCCCTCTCCATCCCCTTCCCCCTCCCCCTCCGCCATTGGCGAAAAATCTCCTCGTGTAAACATCCCCTCGTGTGATACCCCGGTTCCAGATCAGTTTCTTTCTTATGGGATTTATTTTGATCCCCCCCCCCCCCCCACCCCCAGAATTTCGGCTCCAGGGGTTGCAGTATTTCAGTATTATCTCTCTCTCTCTCTCTCTCTCTCTCTCTCTCTCTCTCTCTCTCTCTCTCTCTCTCTCTCTCTCTCTCTCTCTCTCTCTCTCTCTCTCTCTCTCTCTCTCTTTATTTTCTTTATCCATTCCGACTATCTTTTTTCTTTCCTATCTTAGCTCTCTTTCTACCTTCCATCCTGACTATCTTTTTCTATCTTTCTTTCTATCTTCCATCCTGACTATCTTTGTATCCTATCTTTCTCTCTATCCTATCTTTTATTCTATCCTATCTTTCTCTCTATCTTATCTTTCTCTCTATCCTATCTTTCTTTCTATCCTATCTTTCTTTCTATCCTATCTTTCTTTCATCCCGATTCTCTTTCTATCCTATCTTTCTTTCTATCCTATCTTTCTTTCTATCCTATCTTTCTTTCTATCCTATCTTTCTTTCTATCCTATCTTTCTTTCTATCCTATCTTTCTTTCTATCCTATCTTTCTTTCTATCCTATCTTTCTTTCTATCTTATCTTTTATTCTATCCTATCTTTCTCTCTATCTTATCTTTCTTTCTATCCTATCTTTATTTCATCCCGATTCTCTTTCTATCCTAGTTATCTTTCTTTAGATCTTCCATCCTGACTCTCTATCCCGACTCTTTTGCTATCCTATCTTTCTTTCTATCCTATCTCTCTTTTTATCCCTTTTCTGTCTCCCTTCCATTCTGACTTTTTTTTTTCTATCTTGACTCTTTTTCTATCCTATCTTTCTTTCTATCCCTTTTCTGTCTCCCTTCCATTATGACTCTTTTTATATTTTGCCTTTCTTTATTTCTACCTCCCATCCCGCCTTTCTTCCATTTTATCCCTACCTTTCCTTCACTCTACCTCCCTCCATTCTAGCTTGCCTTCAGTGTATCCTCCATTCTACCTACCTACCGTGTTGCTTTACTTCCTTCCTATCTCTCTTCCCTCCTTCCTACCTCCTATCCCATGTCTTCCTTTCCTTTCTTCTTATCTCTCCTTCATCCTTCCTTCCTTCCTTCCTTATACACCCAGCTCTCCGGCCTCCTTCTTACTCACTCTCATTTCTTCCTTTCCTTCCTTCTTATCTCTCCTTTATCCTACCTTCCTTCCTTTTTTATACACCCAGTTCTCCGGTCCCCTTCTCTCTCCTTCTCATCACTTCTTTTTCTTCCTTCTTATCTCTCCTTCATCCTACCTTCCTTCCTTCCTTCCTTCCTTCTATATACACCCAGCTATCCGGTCCCCTTCTCTCTCCCTCTCTCTCATTTCTTCCTTTCCTTCTATCTCATCCTTCCTTCCTTCCTGCCTTCCTTCCTCCCTCCCTCCTTTCTTCCTTCCTTATTTATACACCCAGTTCTCCAGCCCCTTTTCTCTCCCTCTTATCGCTTCCTTTCTTCCTTCCTATCTTTCTTCCCTCCTCCTTACCTCCTATCCCGTCCTTCCTTCATTCCTTCTTTATACACCCAGCTCCTCGGTCCCCTTCTCTCCCTCTCTCTCTTCCCTCTCATCATATCATTCCACTCCCTTTCCTTCCGTCCCTTCCCCTTCCCATTCAGTCCCTCTGAGATACAACCTCTCTCTGTCTTCCTGCTGCTGCTGTGTCTGCCTCTCTCTCTCTCTCTCTCTCTCTCTCTCTCTCTCTCTCTCTCTCTCTCTCTCTCTCTCTCTCACCCCTTCAACCTCACTCCCCCCACCTCTCCTCCTTCCTCCCCACTCTCTCTCTCTCTCTCCGCATTCCTTAATTCATAGTTATCATGTACATTCTGTACCTCGCTCCCAACACACTCCCACCCACTCACTCACTCTCACTCTCTCTCACACACACACACACACACACATACACATTCCCCACTTTCTCCCCCGCCCTCTCTCCCCCCCCCCCCCCCCCCCCTCCCCAGTTGCAAATGAAGGCTAGCTGGTGACACGGGTACAAAGGCGAGCCGGGATTGCTGTCTCTACCAGGGGGGGAGGGGGGAGGGGGAGAGGCAAAGAACACCACCTGCCATCCCCCCACCCCCCTTCCCCTGGGTCACTCACTGGGGGGCGGAGAGGTGGGGGTGGATGGTAAGGGAAGGTAGCAGAGTTGGGGGTGGATGGTAGAGGCAGGCAGAAGTGGATAGGTAGTGGAGGATGGTAGGGGTGGATAGGCAGGGGTAGGTGGCAGAGGTGGATAGGCAGGGGTAGGTGGCAGAGGTGGATAGGCAGGGGTATGTGGCAGAGGTGGATAGGTAGCTAGGAGAGGATGGCAGAAGTGGAGAGGCAGGGGAGGGTGGCAGGGAGGCTAGTAAGAGAGGAACGGGACGTGGTAGGAAGGCAGGTGGGTAGGGAAGAAAGGCAGAGGAAGAGAGGCAGGGGGAAGGTGGTAGGAAGGTGATGAAAGGCAAAAAAAACAAAAAATGTTTAGAGGAAGAAAGGTAGGCAGTAAAGAAGTGTCATGTGATGAGAGGCAGGAAGTAGTGTGGAGAAACAGAGAGGAAACAGTAGAGGAGAGTCAGTGAGGCAGAGGAGAGGCAGGAATGTAGGTGCAAAGGAGAGGCAGAGAGGTAGGGAGTAGAGGAGAGCCAGGCAGTGAGACGACAGTAGAAGAGAATCAGAATCAGAATATTTATTTTTCCATTTTACAATGGTTCTTCACATAAAACATTGATGAGGGGCAGGAAGTAGTGTGGAAAGACAGAGAGGTAGGCAGTAGATGTGAGGCAGAGGAGAGGCAGGAAGTAGTGTGGAGAGACAGAAAGGTAGGAAGTAGAGGAGAGGCAGTGAGGCAGAGGAGAGGCAGGAAGGAGAGGCAGAGAGGAGGAATTAGAGGAGAGGCAGTGAGGCAGAGGAGAGGCAGGAAGGAGAGACAGAGGAGAGGAAGTGAGGAAGAGGAGAGGCAGGAAGTAGTGTGGAGAGACAGAGAGGTAGGTAGTAGAAGTGAGGCAGAGAGGAGGCAGTAGAGGAGAGGCATTACGAGTTGGGAGATATTCTGAGACAAATAGTGTTAATTGAGGGTTAGTGGCCAAGTATTTATCTAGACGGTTATTGAACGTCTCATCTGTATCACAGTTCACAAGGTTTGAAGAGAAAGGAAGAGAAGAGAAGAAATTAAAAGTGAAGAGAAGAGAAGAAATGAAAAGAAATGAAAAGAGAAGAGAAGAGAAGATAAGAGAAGAGAAGAAGAAATGAAAAGAAATGAAAAGAGAAGAGAAGAGAAAAACACAGGGAAGAGAAGAGAAGGGGTGGGAAAGGAAACAGCTGTAGGGTGGAAGATGGGGGGGGGGGGGTTGTGTTGACGTAGGCCAGATTATAGACGATAGGAACGAAGGGGGAGAGAGAGAGAGAAAAGGGGTGTTTGGAGAGTTGGAATGAAAAAGTGCAAGAGGAGTGGTAGATAGATAAGTTAAAGTGGAGGAAAAGGGGTAGATAGATAAGTTAAAGTGGAGGAAAAGGGGTAAATAGATAGGACAAAGGAACAGTGGTAAATGTAGTGGTTAAAGTGGAGGAAAAGTGGTTGGTAGAGGGGTCGATAGATATGATAAAGTGGTAGATAGAGGGGTTAAAGTGGAGGAAAAGTGGTAGATAGATAAGATAAAGTGGAGGAAAAGTGGTCGATAGAGGAGTTAAAGTGGAGGAAAAGTGGTAGATATATAGGATAAAGTGGTAGATAGATAGAATAAAGTGGTAGATAGATAGGATAAAGTGGTAGATAGATAGAATAAAGTGGTATAGATAAAATAAAGTGGTAGATAGATATAATAAAGTGGTAGATATATAGGATAAAGTGGTAGATAGATAGGATAAAGTGGTAGATAGATAGGTTAAAGTGGTAGATAGATAGGTTAAAGTGGTAGGTAGATAGAATAAAATGGTAGATAGATAGGATAAAGTGGTAGATAGATAGAATGGTGGTAGATAGATAGAATGGTGGTAGATAGATATAATAAAGTGGTAGATAGATAGGATAAAGTGGTAGATAGATTGAATAAAGTGGTAGATAGATAGGATAAAGTGGTAGATAGATAGGATAAAGTGGTAGATAGATTGAATAAAGTGGTAGATAGATTGAATAAAGTGGTAGATAGATAGGATAAAGTGGTAGATAGATAGAAAGGTGGTAGAGATATAATAAAGTGGTAGATAGATATAAATAAAGTGGTAGCGATAGGATAAAGTGGTAGATAGATAGGATCAAGTGGTTCATAGATAGGTGAGAGTGGAGGAAAAGTAGATAGAGATATGATTAAGTGGTCTTCTTGATTTCGATTTTTTCTGCATTACCGTACCTTATCTCTCTCTCTCTCTCTCTCTCTCTCTCTCTCTCTCTCTCTCTCTCTCTCTCTCTCTCTCCTCGGTTCTTCTTCTTCTTGAGTTATTTTATTTTCTGCACTATCTTATTCTTCCCTGTCTTTCTCTCTCTTACAGGTCTTCTTCTTCTTCTTCTTCTTTTCCTTCTTCTATCTTCTTCTTCTTCTTCTCCTCATAAAGTCTACCCGTGCCATTCTCCCCTCGTTCGTGCCTTTGTGCCGTGCCTGTATGATGAGGTTTGGCCGTACTCTCCCTATCCCTTGTGCGCCCGACTCGTACCTTAGATAGAGAGAGAGAGAGAGAGAGAGAGAGAGAGAGAGAGAGAGAGAGAGTACAAAGGAGTACAAAGGAAATCAAGCAACAACAGGTCTAGTGACCCTTCTAGGCTGCTTGTCCTCCAAAACACTGAGGATCAAGTGTCCAAAGTGATCAAGTGTCCAAAGAGAGAGAGAGAGAGAGAGAGAGAGAGAGAGGTAACGGTAACAGTTACATACATGCACAGACCTTGAGGTACCTACTAGGAAGTCCGGGCTTAATTTTAACATGGGATTATCTCACAGTGGAAGGTAAAGACAACAAAGCAGAAGGCTCTCTCCCCACCCACCACTCCTACGAATTTGGGTCGGCATGAAATTTAGTTGGGAAACAAGGCCCCCCAGCATAATGAAAACAAGGCCCCCCAGCATAATGAAAACAAGGCCCCCCAGCATAATGAAAACAAGGCCCCCCAGCATAATGGAAACAAGGCCCCCCCCCCCAGCATAATGGAAACAAGGCCCCCCAGCATAATGGAAACAAGGCCCCCCAGCATAATGGAAACAAGGCCCCCCAGCATAATGGAAACAAGGCCCCCCAGCATAATGAAAACAAGGCCCCCCTGCATAATGGAAACAAGGCCCCCCAGCATAATGGAAACAAGGCCCCCCAGCATAATGGAAACAAGGCCCCCCAGCATAATGGAAACAAGGCCCCCCAGCATAATGGAAACAAGGCCCCCCAGCATAATGGAAACAAGGCCCCCCAGCATAATGGAAACAAGGCCCCCCAGCATAATGAAAACAAGGCCCCCCAGCATAATGGAAACAAGGCCCCCCAGCATAATGGAAACAAGGCCCCCCAGCATAATGAAAACAAGGCCCCCCTGCATAATGGAAACAAGGCCCCCCAGCATAATGGAAACAAGGCCCCCCAGCATAAGGGAAACAAGGCCCCCCAGCATAATGGAACAAGGCCCCCCAGCATAATGGAAACACGGCCCCCCAGCATAATGGAAACAAGGCCCCCCAGCATAATGGACCCAGGCCCCCCAGCATAATGGGATCAAGGCCCCCCAGCATAATGGAAACAAGGCCCCCCAGCATAATGGAAACAAGGCCCCCCAGCATAATGGAAACACTGCCCCCCAGCATAATGGAAACAAGGCCCCCCAGCATAATGAAAACAAGGACCCCCAGCATAATGAAACAAGGCCCCCAGGCATAAGGAAACAAGGCCCCCCAGCATAATGGAAACAAGGACCCCCAGCATAAGTGAAACAAGGCCCCCCAGCATAATGGAAACCAGGCCCCCCAGCATAATGAAAACAAGGCCCCCCAGCATAATGGAAACAAGGCCCCCCAGCATAATGGAAACAAGGCCCCCCAGCATAATGAAAACAAAATAATGTCTACTGGGAAATTCATAGTAAATAATGAAGTAGAGAAATATTGTATATATCGAAATAGACCAAAGAAAAAAGGGCATATCGGAATAGACCATAGAAAGTTCTTCTAAAATTACAGGCTCACTATCGTTCGCCAGGGAACAAATCGACACCTAAATAGCACGAAAGGTCTTAACATTGACACAGAAATGGGGCGAAAAGCACGAAAGGTCTTAACCTTGACAACGAAATAAAGCGAAAGGTGTTAAAATCGCCAAACTAATGGACCGAACGCCTTAAAATCTCAAAACTAATGGACCTAAAGACGAGGGAGATAGGGGTCGCCAATAAAAATAACGACGTCGCTGGTACAGAATGGGTTAAGGAGAGAGAGAGAGAGAGAGGTCCCTCATCCTCCTACAGCCGAGCTAGGGTTATAGGTTTGGGGGGGGGGTGTAGCCGTCTATAGGGAGCACCCACACCAACCTCATCATCATCCCACCAGCCTTTCATTCCTCTTAGGTTCAGTCCCGGTCAGTAAGTGTGTGGGGGGGGGGGGGGGGGGGTTCATTTTCCAGTTATTTGGTATTATCATTCTAGTTTCCTCCCTAGACCTCCATCAAAGTTTAAAAAAAAAAAACACACACCCTAGACCCGGATACAAGTGAACAAGATGGCGTGGACATTGGAGGTGTACAAGATGGCGTGGACAGTAACCTTGATGGCACTTCCGGGGCCTCTGAAGCAGCAGCAGCCATCTCCTTGGTAACGAGATGAGGCACCCGAGATGGCTCATGTGGGTGTGTGGGGGTAATAGGGGTGGGTTGGTATTGAGAACGTTACCTAATAATATACACGTTGAAAATGGCAGAGAGTTTAGTACCAAACCTACATACTCCGATAGTCATGAAATTCAGTGATAGGAGAGGCTGGGAATGCGAAATCCCCCGGATGAATAACAGGGGTGCTATGGGCTCTCTGCGAGAGGGCTGGTTATCACACAGAGGCCCACGTCTCTTCAACAAACTCCCACGGCGAGTAAGAGACATGAGGGACATCTCGTTAGACAACTTCAAGAGAGCCCTAGATGTCGAACTGCAAAAAGTGCCAGACGAGCCCATCCTCGCAAGGGAGCGAGCTGTCGCTTCAAACAGTCTAAGAGTGATTATAATAGAAAATATATCATACCGATACCACATTCTCCACCAAACAAAGCCTATATATTTTAAGGGGGGTCACCTGTATTATGATGCCAAATATGTATATGTGTGTGGGGAGAAATATTGTGTTGTACACACAGAGAGAGAGATGAGAGAGAGAGAGAGAGAGAGAGAGAGAGAGAGAGAGAGAGAGAGAGAGAGAGAGAGAGAGAGAGAGAGAGAGAGAGAGAGAGAGAGAGAGAGAGAGAGAGAGAGAGAGAGAGAGAGGGGCAGAGTGAGAGAGTGGGAGAGAGTGAGAGAGAGAGAGGAGAGAGAGAGAGAGAGAGAGAGAGAGAGAGAGAGAGAGAGAGAGAGAGAGAGAGAGAGAGAGAGAGAGAGAATATACTCTAGCACTACTTATGAAAGATTGACAGTATACATACACTGTATTATGATGCAAAAATATGTATAATGTGTGTGGGAGAAATATTGTGTTTGTACACACAGAGCTACATAGATACACAGACCACACAGACCTCAAGGTCCTTACTAGGCAGTCTGGCCTTACAAACTATAATATGCATATATACACATACACACATACACATACATACATATACATATATATATATATACATATATATACACATACATATACACATACATACATACACACACATATATACAGTATATATATACATACTGTACAGTGCACACACATACATATACATACATTATTATTATTTTTTTTATTTTTTATTTTATTTTTTTTTATTTTTTCATATCACCCCAGCCCTCTGCAGATAGAGGTCAAGCCTTCCCTTGCATGCGTTTATTGTGTCGCTCTCCACCACTCTCGCTGGTAGTTTATTCCACTCTGTCGCCACACTGTAGGTGAAGAAACTCTTTGTGACATCTAGGTTTGCCTTTTTGGTTTTTAATTTCATTCCATTTCCGCGAGTTTGATTAGTATTGTTTAATGTGAATAGTGCATTTACATCGACTTTGTCGAAACCTTTTAGTATCTTAAAGCACTCAATAAGCTGACCCCTCAACCTCCTCTTTTTTAATGAGAACAGGTTCAATCGTTTAAGTCTTTCTTCATATGGTTTATTTCTTAATGAGGGTATCATCTTCGTCGCTCTACGCTGTACTGACTCGAGTCTTACAATGTCCTTGATCAGATAAGGTGACCAGAACTGCACACCATATTCAAGGTGGGGCCTCACCATACTTTTGAACAGTGGCACTATTACGTTTTCATGTTTATATGTAAATTTTCGTTTAATAAAGCCCAATGCTATGTTTGCCTTATTTGCAGCTGCTATACATTGGTCGGAAGTTTTTAGGTTTTCAGATATTAGTACCCCTAGGTCTTTTACTTCCGTTGCGGTTTTTATTTGTTTGCCATTCATTTCGTATTTGTATTTCATATTTCTGCTACCAACCTGCAGCACAACCTGACATTTATCGACATTGAAGGGCATCTGCCATTTTTTCGACCACTCTGATATCTTGTTTAAATCAGATTGCAACGCATTTCTATCATCTTCGTTCAGGACTGTATTTCCTATTTTTGTATCGTCGGGCAATTTGGAAATGGTGTTGTTTACCCCTACATCAAAATCGTTAATGTAAATGAGAAACAGGACCGGTCCAAGGACTGAACCCTGTGGAACTCCACTAGTGACAGGCTCCCACTCCGATTCCACTCCATTTATCACCACTCTCTGTCTTCTGTCCGTAAGCCAATTTTTTATCCAAGAATGAATTTCACCTTTGATACCTATCCTCTCCAGTTTAGCCAATAGTTTTCGGTGAGGCACCTTGTCGAAAGCTTTTTGAAAGTCCAAGAAGATTATATCTAGTGATTTCGTCATGTCGTTATATGTGAATAGTTTGTTATAAAATTCAATCAAATTTGTTAGGCATGACTTATTTGATCTAAAGCCGTGTTGACTATTTTTGATTAGGTTGTTTGATTCGAGGTAATCTACAATCTTATCTCTAATGATTTTTTCCATGATTTTTCCTACAATTGAAGTTAGGCTAATTGGTCTGTAATTACTCGCTTTGGCCTTGCTACCCTTCTTGTATATCGGCGTAATGTTCGCATCTTTCCAATCACTCGGTACAATCCCCTGTAGTAGTAATAGTTGTGTCAGGGGTTTTGCTATTTCGTCCTTGACATTCTTAATTATTTTCGGGTGGAGCATGTCGGGTCCCGGGGTCTTATTTACATTTAAATTACTCAATTTGCTTTGTACTTCGGTAACACTGATGGTGAAATCTCCTATCTCATGAGTTGAGGTGTTATTTTCAAGGGTATGATCGATAATTTCTTCTGTGAAAACTGAGCCACAATATTTGTTGAGCAGATTTGCCGTGTTTGTGTCGCCTGTTATTGTCTGGCCATCTTCTATTAGCGGTCCGATTCCGCTTTTGATCTGTTTATTTTTGTTTACGTAACTGTAGAATTTTTTGGGGTTTGTGGCACTTTCTCTGGCAATAGTCATTTCGTAATTTGGTTTGTTCGCCCTAATTATTTTTTCCACTTCCCTTCTACTATTTTTGTACAAGTTTTTAATTACTCAGTGTTTGTGTTATTTTTTACAAGTTGTGGAGGTTGATTCCTTTTCCTTATTGCCTTGCCAATGTCTCTACTGTACCAAGGGGGCATACTTGATTTCGTACTTACGTTTTGGTTTCATGGGTACAAATTGTTTATGCGCTTCTGTAATTGTAGACTTAAAATGTCCCCATAGTTCATTTACTTCGTTTATATTTATGAGGTTTGAGTGTAATGTTTGATAGCGATTCCTTAAGTCCGTCATAATGTGCGTTTTGAAGTCCGAAACCATTCCTGTTGTTTTTACTGAGGAATATTTGCTTATAACGTTGATTCTTAAGATTTTCTGATCGGACGTTGCCAGATGTTCACCTACATCCAGGTTTGATAATAATTTTTCTTGGGTAGTGATTACGAGGTCTAGTATATTCCTGTCTCGCGTCGGCTGTTTTACGTGTTGAGTCAAAAAATTGTCCTGGATGAAGCTTGTCATTAGGCGTGACTCAGCATTTTTTCCGGTCGTGGTATTCCAGTCAATTAGGGAAAGGTTATAAGTCACCTAGTAAAAACTGTTTCGTCGGAATTAAGGGTTTTCTCTAGTATTTCATAAAAAATTGTATCATCGGCAACAGTTAGTCTCGGTGGTCGGTACGCTGTAGTGATATTTAAGTTCATGTTTTTTGTATTTATTTTGACGCACACTATTTCTGCATTACTTTCGGGGAGAGTCACCTCGACTGGGTTTAAGTAGGTTGCAACCCCCTCTTTGTTTTCCATTGTTACGGTCTTTATGAAAAAATTTATATGGCTCTATGTGATATTCATGAAGTAGATCTTTATTTTTAAGGTTCAGATGTGTTTCCGTTATACAAATAACGTCAACTTTCTCATTTAATAACAGACATTTGAGTTCGTCTATTTTGTTTCTTATTGAGCAGGCATTTATGGATATTATTTTTATATCATTTCTCTCAGCATGCGCTGGATTTGTTTTTCTTATTGGTGAGGATGGGTTTGGGGTTATGACTTGAAGCCGCGGCGGGTTGTCAAATTCATTCAGTTGGTTGGGTTGGCTTGGATGGGGTTGGGTGGGGTTGTTTAGTTTGTTTTGTGGTTCAGGTAGGTAAGTTTTCGCAACTTGTGGGCCATTGGGGTTGACGGTTTTCTTTAAATGGTTGTGATGGACTTCTAAGGGTTGGGTGGGGTTATTTATTTCTCTTAACTGTGCGGGTGGAGTTTGATTGGGTAGAGAGAGAGAGAGAGAGAGAGAGAGAGATAAGAGAGGAGAATATACTCTAGCACTACTTATGAAAGATTGACAGTATACATACACTGTATTATGATGCAAAAATATGTATATGTGTGTGGGAGAAATATTGTGTTTGTACACACAGAGAGAGAGAGAGAGAGAATATACTCTAGCACTACTTATGAAAGATTGACAGTATACATACACTGTATTATGATGCAAAAATATGTATATGTGTGGGAGAAATATTGTGTTTGTACACACAGAGAGAGAGAGAGAGAGAGAGAGAGAATATACTCTAGCACTACTTATGAAAGATTGACAGTATACATACACTGTATTATGATGCAAAAATATGTATATGTGTGTGGGAGAAATATTGTGTTTGTACACACAGAGAGAGAGAGAGAGAGAGAGAGAGAGAGAGAGAGAGAGAATATACTCTAGCACTACTTATGAAAGATTGACAGTATACATACACTGTATTATGATGCAAAAATATGTATATGTGTGTGGGAGAAATATTGTGTTTGTACAGAGAGAGAGAGAGAGAGAGAGAGAGAGAGAGAGAGAGAGAGAGAGAGAGAGAGAGAGATGAGAGAGAGAGAGAGAGAGAGAGAGAGAGAGAGAGAGAGAGAGAGAGAGAGAGAGAGAGAGAGAATATACTCTAGCACTACTTATGAAAGATTGACAGTATACATACACTGTATTATTTTGGAAAAATATGTATATGTGTGTAGAAGTATTGTGTGTGTACACAGAGAGAGAGAGAGAGAGAGAGAGAGAGAAGAGCAAGAGAGAGAGAGAGAGAGAGAGAGGAAGAGAGAGAGAGAGCGAGAGAGATAGAACGTACTGGAAAATGTCAAGCGTTTTTTCAGTTTTTCTCCTAGGATTGTTTACTTATGCTAATGACACCCAGGCACAAAGACACACAAACATAAAAAAAAAAAAAACACACACCACTCACAACACACTACAACTCAAGACACACGCACACCCCACTCCACAAACGTACCCCATCAAACACCTCTCATCTCTCTCAGACACAGCACTTACACCCCATCCTAGTGTAGAGCCTCTCTCCTCTCGTCTGCACTACATCACGAGGCCGGTTTCAAATCCACGGCCGGGCGGAGACAGCTCCTTTCTGTGGTTAGCCTAGTGTATTTCTACCTAGCTGTAAAATCGGTAGCTGGAATAATTGTACGACGTTGTTACGAGGCGAGGGGCCGGGGGGGTTCAATCCCACCGGGCACGGGGTCGGAGAGACAAATTGGCTTGTACTCCTTTTCCATATAGGTTAGCCTTCAGTATCAACCTACCTTTTAATAGGTACCTGGAATAGTGGACGACGTTGGACGGTCCCCATCCTGGGGTTGAGCAAAAAATGGTAGTACAAGGCGAGATGTTTAGATGGGTATCATATGTTTTCACGCCTAAGCTAAGCTGATGGCTACCTAAGCCCTTCGGTCGAGCGGTACCGGTCTATAGTGATAATATGGTACCAGTAGCATAACAAAACCACCCTAAGCCTCCTTTCCTCCGATTCCGATGTGCCGCCGAATTGGCAAAAATTACAGTGACTACTAGCACACCATCCACATCCATTCCAAACGATACAACTATAACACCTACACATATAGTAGCGGCGTAATAAAAACGAGCGAGATGCTGCTCTGCCCGCAATACCAACGGTAAGTATTACAAACGGTAGAGTTAAACGTATATAAGTACAAACTAGAGTAAAGTTACCACACACGACACACAAACACACACACACACACTAAACAAACACACACGCATACACACACACACGAACAACCACTTTCTAACCCAATAAGTTGTACATATTAAATAATCATAAAACCCCTAAGGAGTATGTTAACCCTTTAAAGTGCCGGTGCTATACCTTTAACTGTTAAATGCGGGCTACTAGGTTGGCGAATCGTATTCAGTTTAGAAAAATGTCTCTAAGCAATTAACAGGCGTTCCTACTATTTCTTTTTAAGTCTTTTTATCGATAGATCCTTCTTTAAAGATCACCAAAATCGTCTAAATACCGGTGAGAATAGAAACTAAATCTTTCAGCTATGGGGGAAGTCACTCGCTACAGGCAGTTCTGGCGCATTTTTTTTTTTGGGGGTCCTCCCTCACGTCGCCATAGATAAAAAAACTGGTTACGAACTGGTCCCCATAAGCTATAAGACTGGTACAGAAAGGGTTAACCCGAAGAACCATAAGCTAATCACACCTGGTACAGAAAGGGTGTACTCCCATAAGCTGCCAGACCAATGTTGGACGAGAGATAATCGATAGGGGGGTGGGGGGGTTGGGGGGGTGGTGGTGGGGGGTGGAGGGGGGATAGGGGGGGGGGGGGGGGGGGTGGGGGGGGGGGGGGGGGGGAGGGTGGTTTGAAAGCGCCCCTGTGATAGCCGGCTAAAATCCCCCCCCCCCCCAATAGTCAATCACACAATCCTAATAATGGGTGGGTTTGTGTAGTGCAACATTTAAATTTTGTAGGCCCATTAAAATAGTGTGTTTTTAGCAATTTCCCGGTTGGGGGGATAAGGTCGGGAAGTTTGGGGGCAGGAAGTGTTGTATAATAAGAGTTTGGGGTAGGTTGTAGTTTGGAAATAAATATTGGGAATGTTTTTGCTTTGGCTCCGGCTTCTTGGTAATTGATCAGTTTTGAAAAGATAATATTAGGGCTTTGGAAATGTAGCATGGAGGATGGGTTATATTGGACAGTGTGTGTTTGTCAAATAAAAAGTAATAAAAAAAATTAGGTTGTATATGTATATATATCTAATTTTTTTTTTTTATTTTTTTTTTTTTCTCTATTTTTTTTGTTTTTTTTTTTTTTTTTATTTTCTAATTCCAACTTACTTCCTCTCGGGGGGGGCCCTAGGCTGAGAGCCTTAACATTCACCCCGCTTTACAATGAACAGTGAAGCCCGCCCTGAGGTCTTGTTTCCAGTCCTAGGGAGTGAGATCATGTGAAGCACAGTGAGAGTACAAACGGCACCTGACCATCTTGCCCTTCACAATGCGGCACTTGTGCTCACCTCATGGCCCGAGAACGACCCCATCTCTGAAGCCACCTCGCCACACCTCGTCCCGTGCTTCCACACTGTCTCAACCCCGTACACCCCACACTCGGGACTCTCACACTTACACACCACACAACAACGCCACCTGCCTGTTGAGGTCAGATAACTCCCCGGCACATTGCACCCCTATTGCATATTTTGAACTATGGAGGAATATTTCCATACAGTGACTATTTAATCAGGGAACAATGTAGGGTAGTTTCGTTTAGGACGTTTCGGTTGGGCTTGTGGTAATGGCAAAAAAGCCTGAATAAACATGGAGATTTCAGAAAGCACTAATTCCAGCCCAAATACTATCTTCGCATTGAACATCGGGATTTGAACCCGGGACCTTTGTGATTACCAGGCCAGATGGACAGAGACCAGCTTAAGTCACAGCCACCACACCCTCCCCTTATATAGGATATATATAGATATATATACTTATATCATATATATATCATATATATATATGTCCTTGTTTACCACCACACCCACACACACCACCCACCTATATATCATCAATGATATGATATATAATATATAATAAATACTATAATTGAGTTACGTATCTTGGAATGATCCTCAAGGGGTTAACTTGATGAAGTCTAGATAGCACAGAGATATATATATACGGTAGGTCTCAGTCAGTCAGCCTGAAGGCAAAACCAAAAGTAAACATCTAATAAAATTATTTGTCTGTTGTTGCTGCTCTAGAAGGTTCCATTCCTTTATGGATCTTAGGACCTTGGTAGTCCTTTATTGACTGATACCGCTTTACTTATGAAAAAATACTGAAACCTAAGGTTAAAGTCATGTAGTATTTTGTTTAAAAATCAATTTAATTATTTAAAACCGAAGCTTAGTAGTCTATGGTAGTGAACCGACTAAGTTATATCTAAATAAGGACTATTAATTCTATAAAAGTCTTGAAAGATAAAATATTACAAGTAAGAATATTTCTTGTCGTCTTAGGTAAACCCCTTTTTTTGAAATGAATAAGATAGTTTTATCTTATAATTTATTCCTTTTATTCTAATATTTAATGTCTTATTATTCTTGGTTCTGTGACTTACGTTAATAGTATTTTATATTATTATTATCAAGGAGTAATATACAAAGTCACCACAAGAGTTTAGATATATATTTAATAATTAGTTTAAACTGTCAATTTCTTAAGAACCACGTATAACATTGAGTTTTGATTATGAGTAAATATAAGGTTACAGGATCGCTTCATAGAATTCGATTCATGTCTCCACTCAAATAATATAACAGAAAAGCAAAAATAATATTTTGAAGCTAGAAAAGAAATTGTTCTTCTTCAGCTTAAGGAAATCACGATATATTAGATATTAACAACAAGCCATGTTAGTCTATGGCGATATTACTAATACGAGACAATAGCATCACCGTCCTAAGCACCGTGTACTGCAATGTAAGCTTAATTCAAACGAAAATTGAAAAGAACTCTTAAGTATAGTAATATACAACATAATAAGTAGTTACTTTCCTCATAAAACCCAATTACTTAATGAGTTGTTTCTTATAAAGTCCACAAGTTAGTCGAACTGCGAAATAGTGTAAGATACCGTAATAGTGAGCCGTTAACGGTTAAATTTCCGCAAATCACATATCTCACTAACCAACATAACGGTAATTGTTTTTACAAACCGACCAAACATAACAACACTTAAAACAACCACTTATATAATCCTGACTGAGCAGTCACAATCCCAATTTAATAATACTTCCACAGCCCGTCTTTCCCCAGCTTCACTTTCAGTTTCACACCTTCCCCAACTCCCACTCCCAATGAAGACTGATTTGAATGCCCACTACCTCGGTCTTATTATACTAAAACTCAACCATGATTGGTGTATGGACACGAATCCGGAGGCGAGTGATGGTGTCTCGCGCCCCTATTCATAGCTCACTCACGAGTTGCCATGAGGCAAGCGGGAGGGGGGTTGCGTGGACCATTGGGGTCTCCATGGCGGGTCGATCATACGTCATAGCGTCGGGTCAATCAAAGTAGGGTTTTGCAGGGTTCCCCCTATGACGGCGCAACGCATGGTGTGACGGCTATGTTTGCTGGTATGCGGGACGGAGCTGGTTTCCCACTCGCTGGTTCGCAATCGCTAGTCTGCTTTCTGCCGGCTTTCGCCGCTTGGAGTAGTTTAAAGACACTCCCTTCACCCTCTAATTCTAAACTCTTAATATAAGATACAGGGCTCCGTTTCAGATATTCTATATATTAATACTATATTATTATATATTAGAACTTGATTAATATAATATATATATATATAATAATTATAATTATATAATATATATATATAGAATATATACTCGGATATCTATATATATAATTGTTATATATATATATATATATTATTACAATATATAGATAATATATATCTATATCATATATCTATTGCTCTCTCTCTCAATCCGCCCCGCCCCGACCAAGCAACCTTCCCCTGTCTCATGGCCGAACATTGGGTTTCATATTTAGATTATTGGAAACTGTTCTGATTATGAATTATTTCAATTTTGGCAGTGGATTATTTATTAATCAGACATTTTAATACGATTACTCACCTCCAGGATTTCTGCTATTATATGGATTTTATCCTACTACCGGTTAAATCCCTCAATAGATTAACACTTGTACAATACAATGCACATACTTTTACAAACCTACTGACGTCATTGCTGAAGACAAATTATCTTGAACTGGGTGTCAATATAAACAATGCTAATTTATAACTACTATTAAAAAAAATATATATATATAAAACAAAAAAATATATATATAAACCAACACACACACACACAAACAATAGGGTGATCCATACCTCAACTTGATATGTAACCACCTTCTTGGTACCCGGCGACGTGTTTTATCCGATTGTATGGTAGGTCATTTAGATGGTTTATGTGTCAGCTTAAGAAGGATGGTGTGGCAGTATATAGAGATAAGTGGAATATAGGTTCCGGAAGCCCTGTTAATATAAACCAACACACACCACAACACACATAGGGTGAATCCATACCTCAACTTGAATATTAACCCCTTCTGTACGCGGCGACGTCTTTTTATCATTGTCAATGGTAGGTAATATGTTAGAGGTTTATGTGCAGCCTTAAAGAAAAAGGATGTGTGGCAGTATCTAGAGATAAGTGATATAGTTTCCAAGCCTTTTAATATAAACCACCAGACACACGACACTACACAATAGGGTGATCCATACCTCAACTTGGATATTAAGCGCCCTTCCTGTAAATCCCGGCGACGTGTTTTATCATTGTATGGTGGTTTCTGTTAAGTGTTATATAAGTCGGTTTTTCCATTGTCTGTGTAATTGCTGGAGGCACTTTGGAAACTGAGTACAATTGTCTAATAGTAACCAGGATCAGTTAAAGTAAAAGGTCGGTCTCGCCGGTACAGAAGGGGTTACAACTACAATACATCATTACATTACAAACTCTAATCATAACTCTAATTAGTGGGGCAAAGGGGCGAAGTGTCCTAAAATCGCCTAACTCGCCTAACTAAGGGCCCGAACGTACTTATAATCTGACAGCTAATTGGGGCTAAGAATGAAGGGAAAAGGGGACCCAGAAAAAAAACGACCACCTCTCCCCTTATGGGCAGAGCTAGGCTAGGAAATCCTCCTCCGCTTTGTAAAATTCTTGCTACTCGCTCGAGAAAAAGTGAGGAGCGGTGAGGGAAACGCACAGTGGTCCCGGACCCTAAGAATTGGAACCTTAAACTTTGGTTTTTTTTGTTTTGGGCTCTGCCTCAAGTTGGGCCACCCCCAGCTATGGGGTATGTTGCCATGAGTATCTATCATACATACATACATACATACATACATACTATCATCCTGTACAGACATACATTAGAACTATCGACGCCATAACTGAAGCAAAGTAGGTAAACTGTAGGAAGGTAAACATGGTAATTTATAGCCAAGACCGGTACCCCTCGCCAAAACACACAACCGCTGTAATTACATGGCCCGATAAAACAAGATGGACACCCACACGACATGTAGAAGTAATGTCAGCTTGATTTAAACGTGAGGTGGGATGGCGCGTATGTTATAAATGTGTTGTTATTAATGGGCCCGATAACAGATTGACACCCCCACGACCAGGTAGTAGTCGCTTGATTTAACGTGAGGTGATGCCGTATTTATATGTGTTTTAATAATGGCCCATAAACAATTGGACACCCCACGACACGACAGTAATATGTCAGGCTTGGATTTAACGTGAGGGGTGGCCGTTTTATATTGGTTATTAATGGCCCGATAAACATATGGACAGCCCACACGACATAAGTAGTCACTTGATTTAACGTGAGGGGAGCCGTATTTAATGTGTTTTAGTAATGGCCCGATAAACAGATGGACACCCACAACGACAAGGTAAGTAGCTTGATTTCAGCTTTGATTTTAACGTGGAGGGATGGATTGCCTGTATTTATATGTGTTTATTAATGGGCCCCGATAAACAGATGGACCCCCACACGACAGGTAAGTATGTCAGCTTGATTTAACGTTGAAGGGGGGGATGGCCGTATTTATATGTGTTTATTTATTATTTGTTTTTAGTGTCTTCCCTAGACCCTCCATCAAGCTTTTTAAAAAACCCCAAAAACCCCCTCATATTCAAATAATAATTTTTCCCTTTTTTCGATTGAAAAATGGTCCGCTAAAGGCCGGTGCCTATAAATTACAGGCTCGCTAACTCGTCGCGCGGAAAACATGGACAACCCTAAATGAAAGGAAAAGTCTTGATATTGACAAAGCAATTTGCGAACGGTCTTAAAATCCGTCAAAACTACTAGACCCTAACGTATTATAAATCTGAAAGCTAATGGGACTAATGTGAGGAAGAAAGGGGACCAAAAAAACGACCCGTCTGCCCTTAACGTCCGGGAGGGAGGAGGGGGGATAAGAAGGGAGGGGGGGGGGGGGGGGGCATTGTTTTGGCTTTATAGGTCAACTCGGTCCCTTGATAATTCGCCACATCGCTGATATCAGTTAGTGTAATGCTATAACAAATATATACACATGACTAATATATTATATATATATATATCTAATTATATTATATGGTATATATGTATATATAATACTGTATATATTTTCTTTTAGGCAAATGGAGATTAAATAAAACAAAAAAACAGCATAGTTAGCATTAATATGTTTTTTATTGAGGATTCAATGTAATCGTGCAATGTGTCGATATCGGGTGGGATATAAAAAAAAAAAATAATATAAAAATCGGGGTGTTCATAGGTACAATAAAGAACTGAAGTTATGAGCAGGTTGTGGGTGGTCAGGGGTTGTAGGAGGTTGTAACGTTTACCAGCAGGTTCTTCTGTTCTTGGGTGGTAGGGGTTGTAGGAGGAGGTTGTAATACGGTTATCAGCAGGTTGTGGGGTGGTGGGGGTTTTTGTAGGATGGGTTGTAACGTTTATCAGCAGTTTGTGGGTTGGTATGGGGTTTTAGGAGGTTGTAACGTTTATCAGCTGGGTTGTGGGGTGTTAGGAGGAGGGGTTGTATGAGGTTGTAACGTTTATCAGCAGGTTGTTGGGTGGTAGGCAGGTTGTAGGAGGTGTAACGTAGGTAGTGTTGGTAGGGGTTGTAGGCGGTTGTAACGTTTTATCAGCAGGTTGGGGGGTGTGTAGGCATTTTAGGAGGTTTTAAACGTTTATCAGCCCAGGTTGTGGGGTGGTAGGGGTTGTAGAAGGAGGTTGTAACGTTTATCAGCAGGTTGTTGGGGGTTGTATTATTTGTAAAAAAATAATGTAACGTTTATCAGCAGGGTTGTGGGGTGGTAAGGGGTTGTAGGAGTTTGTAACGTTTATTCAGCAGGTTGTGGGGTTGTAGGAGGTTGTAACGTTTAGCAGCAGGGTTTTGGGGTGGTAGGGGTTTTAAGGAGGTGTTGGAACGTATTTATCAGCCGGTTGTGGTTGGTAGGGTTTGTAGGAGGTTGTAACGTTTATCAGCAAGGTTGTGGGGTGGTAGGGGTTGTAGGAGGTTGTAACCTGTTTTATCAGCAGGTTGTGGGGTGGTAGGGGTTGTAGGAGGTTGTAGAGTTTTATCAGCAGGGCAGTTTTGTGGGTGGTAAAGTGGTTGTAGGAGGTTGTCACGCCCCGTTTATCAGCAGGTTGTGGGGTGGTAGGGGTTGTAGGAAGGTGTAACGTTTAATCAGCATGGTTGTGGGGTGGTAGGGGTTGTAGGAGGTTGTAAACGTTTCATCAATAGCTCTTTGCCAATGGGTTCACACCAGGTAATGAGAAATATATTTAGGCAATTAGAGGGGGATAGAATAGGGGGATGAAAATTCTAGAGTTTATTATATCAGTGGATAAATAAGACAAGAATTAGAAATATGAAGTAAAGTTGGATAGAAAAGATAGTGGTCCCGTCCACTTTTTGCTATTCTTTGGTTAAGAACTTTGATTATATTTTATATTATATGTTCCCGTGACAAGAACATACCACCAGCGTTCTTGTTTATATATATTTTCCTGTTTTTCTATTTCCTGCCTCCCTGTTTGTGCACTTTTGTTTTATGTTTATTTGTTTGTTTGTTTTCCTATGCCGTTATAGCATGGTTTCCGATGTTATTATTATTTAGTTGTTGTTGTTATTATACTGGTGTTGGTTGTTTGTATTATCAGTTGGTTAAACATTTTGTTGTTCCTTAAATAATATTGGTTTATATGGATGTTATTGATGTACTCTATAAGATTTTTTAATTTGTTTATTTTAATTTATTTTATTTATTTATAATTTATTTCTTTGTGTATTTATTTATGTTATTATTATTTTTATTTTTGTTTATGTGATGTTATTGATTATATTTGTTTATTTGATATTGTTTTGTTGTTTATATTGTTTGTTTGTTTACAAAAAGTTTAATTGTATATTTGGTTGATATGACAAATTGACTGATGTATTATATATATATCTATGTGTATTTACCATTATATATTTATATTGTATATTATTTGTATATTACTGTTTATACCGTATAGATAT
>JAVRFV010002273.1:2134842-2147342 GCA_032716605.1 Paralithodes platypus
AAATCAGTGGGTAAATATCGCCGAAGGAGAAAACTATGTCGCCCTGGGCACCCCTAGGCTTTAGCAAGACCGATCTGTGGGTTCAGGCTTACACCTGCCATTCTCGGCCATAGCATTAAGCTAATTCGGTCGGCGTTCACAACCTTGGCCATGTGCACGGTCTGGCTCAGTCCTGCGTGAATGGCCAACGCACCCAACAGCCACACCACCAACACATCACTCTCAACACCACACATCACTTCTGTGATATCTCAATCAACGTTGACACTTGTCTAACTGAATTGGGACTCACCTGATTATCGGCTTTGGAATATGGGCACGACGTGCCCTCCGCAGCCACTGCCGAAACCCATTCATCGCGGGCACAACAAAATTGGCACTATCTCGTATCGGGGTCGGACCCCCAGGAGGAGGAATAAGGCATGTCCCTGGACCACAGCATTCCTGCCCCCTTTATACCCTCGGTTTTCCCCCTACACAATCACATTTTGAATTGGTTGCCAATGAAAAGACTGAGGCACTCCCCTTGACCACGCCTACAACCAATGAACGCACACACACATGTACGCGTGAACGGCGGCCTACCCAAGCTCAACAAGCAAGAAACGGCCACACGCACACATGTAACGCGATCCCCGGTGCCTTAGCCGGTAACAAAGGCCTATTTGCCTGTGCATCCACCCCTCACCTCTCCCATTTCTCTACAGAAACTGTTCCCGCCTCCCCAATTTTTCCCGCGCTTCGAGGTAAATATAGCTAACCCTAGGAGTATTAAATCACAAGTCACCCCGGTCTGACCCCGTGACAACAAATCCTCATATTTATCACCCCAGACTCATTACCGCCCATAGATTCCATTTTTTTCTCTCCCTTTCACCTTTTTTTTCGCCGACCATTACTTTTCATCGCCTATTCATCAACTTGATCTCGCTCTCTCTCTCTCTCTCTCTCTCTCTCTCTCTCTCTATCTCTCTCCTTCTCTCTCTCCGTTAGTAAAGTTGACTCTTCACAATTGTCTAAACTTCATCCTCCCTTTATCCATTCCGCCCTATCCCACTAATCTTCCCCATCTCCATCCCCGCCCCTCCTTCCTTCCCTTAGCCCTTCCATCTCCCTTTCCGTCCTTAACCCCCCACCACCATCTCCTCCTTCCTCCTTCACCCACCTCCTTCTTCTTCTTCTCCTTCTCCTCCTCCTCCTCCTTCCTCTCCTCCGCCTTTTTCTCCTCCTCCTCCTTATTCTCCTTCTCATCACTTCGTCTGTTTCCACCCTCCTCCCTCTATCACTCCCCTGTCCTTCTATTGTGTCCCTTTCTAAAAGAATTAAAGTGATGAAGGTTAGTGGGATTTTGCCTCAGGGTTTGGACCTAGGCAAGGTACAGGAGGTATAACACAGAAGGACAGATAATGTAGTGACAAGGGATAATTATTTAAGTGTTTTATGTTTATATATATTGGTACTACGGTATATTCAAGAGTACTATTTTCTATTGATCCTTCTTTATGTATGATTGTTCGTATTTCTTTTATCTATTTATTTATTATTATTATTATCTATTATTATTATTATTGTTTGTATGCATATTATTATTATTTGTTTGTATTATTATTATTATTATTATTATTATTATTGGTTTGTATTATTATTATTATTATTATTGGTTTTGTCATATTTATTATTGGTTTTTATTAGGAGGATTATTATGATTATAATTATTATTATTAGTATTTGTTTGTATTATAATTATTGATTATTTGTTTGTATTATTATCTAGTTATTATTATAGTGCATTATTTATTATTATTATTTGTTGCTATTATTATTATTCTTATACTTATTCTTATTATTATTATTATTATTATTATTTGCCTTTTTTTGTATGTGGTTGGGACCACCTAGGCATTAAAAGATGAGCATGCACTCTTAAAAATTTGACGGGGAGCAAAAGTGGAATCGAACCCCTGCCAAAACTTCAGGGCCAACCTTTGCTAGCCCAATGTTGCACATTAAATGCCTATCTCCACCATTTCCCAACCGTATTCCAACTATCTCCCACCTATCTCCCAGTAATACTCTCCACCATCTGTCCAACTATCTCCCATCTCCACCGATCCTCCCTCTCCCACCTATCATCATCTTACTCTCCACCCTCTCAACCACCTATCCTCCAACTACTCTCCACAAGCTCCCACCAGCCCTCCAAATATATCCACCATCTCCCACCTATCCTCCAAACTATCTCCAAATTCGCCAAAACTATACTCCTCCCTCCTCCACAAAGAAAGAACCACAGACCATGCCCAGCGCGAAAGCATCAAGGGAGGTAGAGGTAAGCTGATATCCAGGGCACAGTTATTTAGAACAAAACAATTACCCCTGGTGAAGTCTTGGATGAGCAGATACACCAACTCAAGCAACCACACACACACACACACAAAACATACATACCAAACCACATACACACATTAAAACACGCATACATCACCATACAGAAACCCAAATACACATGCTCCAAACATCACAAAATTATCCACACACACAACCAAACATACCCAATCACACAATGCTCTCGCTCTCGCTCTCTCTCTCTCTCTCCTCTCTCTCTCTCTCTCTCACTCTCTCGTCTCTCTCTCTATCTCTCTCTCTCTCTCTCTCTCTCTCTCTATCTAATTTTCTCTCTATCTCTCTCTCTCTCTCTCTCTCTCTCTCTCCCTCTCTCTCGCTCTCCTCTCTCTACTCATAGCCTCACTCTCTCTCTCTCTCTCTCTCTCTCTCTCTCTCTAGGTAGGCGTCTTGGGATCGTTGTCTGAGTGGGGTCGAATGGATGCGGGCCGGAGAGGGAGAGAAGGGGACAGAAATAACAAAGGGCAGGTCACCCCCCTTAAATCTGTTGCTTGAGAGTGCCTAGATTATTCTAATGCTCATCTATAATGCCTTTGTCATTCATATTTTGTTAATGTTAAAATTGTCAGTCAATATATATAACTATTATTCAATTATCCAATATATAAAAATCTAATGAATTTTACCGTTATGTAATAATTATTATTTTATTCTGCCAGAGTGCCTCGCTTATATCATTCTCACTCACACTCTCAACGCACTCGCACACTCTCTCTCTCTCTATGGCGTACCCTTGATCACTATACAGACGAAGAAAACTTTTGGTAAGCTATTATGGTGCTTGCCGACGCTATCACCATCACCACCATTATTACTAGTATCACCACACCATTATCACCATCATTATCTATAACCATCACCCACCACTATAAAACTTTACCAGTATTTAACTAGTATCACCCATCACCATTATTATCACCATCACCACCACTATTACTAGCATCACCCATCACCACCACTATAACTTTGCCATCATTACTAGTCCTCACCACCGTTATTATCCACCATCACCACCATTATAGTATCACCCTAACCACCACCAAAACATCTACAAGTATTACTAGTATCACCACCGTTATTATCACCATCACCACCATTATTATCACCATCACCACCATTATAACTTTACCATCATTACTAGTATCACCAACGTTATTATCAACCATCACCACCCATTATTATCACCATCACCACCACTATAACTCTACCAATCATTACTTAGTTATCACCCACCGTTATTATCACCAGCACCACCATTTATAATCACCATCACCACCACTATACTAGTAACTCTACCGTTAGTATAACTGTATCACCACCGTTATTATCACCCATTCACCGAACACTATAAACTTTACCATGCATTACTAGTTATCACCACGGTTATTATACACCATCACTACCACTATACACCATCACCACCACTATACACCATCACTACCACTATTTACTAGTTTACTAACCACCGTTATTATCACCATCACCACCGTATGATCCACCATCACCACCACTATAACTTCTACCATTATTACTAGTATCAACCACCGTTATTATTTCACCATCACCACCATGTATTATCACCATCACCACCACGATAACGTCTACCATTTTATTACTAGTTATCACCACCGTTATTCCTCACCCTCACCACCATTATTATCACCATCACCAACGTTATTTTCAGCCCATCACAACAGTCACTATCATCACCATCACCAACATTATTAATAACCATCACTACCACTATACCTCCACCATTATTACTAGTATCACCACCGTTATTATCACCATCACCTACCAGTATTATCACCATCACCCCCACTATAACTCTAGAGTATTACTAGTATAATCACCAATAACAATATATTAGCTCACCTAAAACCGAGCGGTCAACAATGTTTAAGAAAGCTTTGTAGTTGTGTTAAGAGGGGAAGGCAACAAAAATAATTGGCTTTTTTTATAGGCAGACAATTTGAGCATAACAATAAATGCCTTATTCCAACAAGGAAGAAATATCCTAAACCCTGTACAATTACTTAGTCCGCCCCTCTTCTGGAATTACTGGCGTTTCAATCCCCCGGGTGGTGCCCTTATTACCAAAAAAGATAACAAACAAGCTTAGAACGAGTTTTCAAACGCCCGCTAAGAGTTACCAAAATGACATTGATACGTTAGTCCCCTAAAGAACAAACCATACGAAGAGCGTCTTTAGAGGCAAAGAAATATCTATTTCCTTGAACCCCAGCGCAGATGAAGAGGTTGCTGACTTTTAACTTCAAGTGTTGAAAATAATCAAAGGCATCGACCAATATGAACTGTAGGAGTTACTTCACTATACGACACATATAATTTTACATGCGCGGGAAACGGTTGCAAAATTATTGATTTTGTGTAAATCTTTTAAACTCACACGAATCTAAGAATTTCTTCTTCAATCGAGTTGTCAAAATTGTGGAATGGGCTGTCCCCGAGGACGTTATTAGACTGCAGCACCGTTGATTCATTTTTTAAAATCAGCCTAGACAAATATCTCGCATCAAACCCCCCCCCCCCCCGCGACTGAGTTTGTAACGATTGAATAACTTTATTTTATCCTTCCCCTCAGTTTACTAACCCATCTGTCCACCTACTAACTTCCTAATCCTGCCACGGACATTAGTTTTTTTTTCCCAGGGGGCATAAGTACCTTTCCAATGTTCCCTTACCCACTCTTAAACCACTGTTTGGACACTTGATCATCAGGGTTTTGGTGGACAAGCAGCCAAGAAGGGTCAATAGATCTGTTGATTTGCTTGATTTCCTTTGTAATCCTTTTTTTTTTGTACTCTCCTTTTCTCTCTCCTCACTCTCTCTCTCTCTCTCTTCTCTTCCTTTACCTCCCTCCGCTCTCCCCCGTTTTCTCTCTCTTCTCTCTTCTCTCTCTCCCCTCCTCGCGTCTCATTGGCCTCCGCAACTCTCACTCTCTCTCTCTCTCTCTCTCTACTCTCTCTCTCTCTCTATCTCTCTATCTCTCTCTCTCTCTTCTCTCTCTTCCTCTCTCTCTCCTTCTCTACCCCTCTCTCTCTCTCTCTCTCTCTCTCTCTCTCTCTTCTCTCTCTCTGTCTCTCTCTCTCTCTCTCTCTCTCTCTCTCTCTCTCTCTCTCTCTCTCTCTCCTATCTCTCTCTCCTCTCTCTCTCTCACCCTTGCCAGTGACCGTCGACGTGGAGGAGGCGATATGTCAGCTGATATATAATTGCTACCAGACCACCCCACCAACCACACACACATCAATATTTTGTTCTTATCAAGGACACAGACCCAATTAATGACACAGACCCAATCAACGACATTAAGACCCAATCAAGAACATGGACACAATCAACGACATTAAGACCCAATCAAGAACACATACCCAATCAAGAACACATACCCAATCAATATCACAGATCCAATCAAGGACACAAACCCAATTAAGGACACAGACCCAATCAAGGAAACAGACCCAATCAAGGACACATATCCAATCAAGGAAAAATACCCAATCAAAGATATTAAGACCCAATCAACTATATTAAAACCCAATCAGCGACATTAAGACCCAATCAACGACAGAAGATCCAATCAAGAAAACACCCAATCAAGGAACCAGACCCAATCAACGACATAAAGACCCAATCAAGGACACAGACCCAATCACACCACTACACACACACACACACACTATCATCCTCACCACTAAACTACACATTAATCCATCTAAAGAATGACTCCCTCCTGCAATTCAGTAAAACACACACAACACACCACACACACACACACACACACACACACACACACACACACACACACACACACACACACACACACACACAGCCCGTAGCCTAGTAGGTAGAGCTCTCGTCTCACACCACGAGGGGTCGGGGGTTCAAATCCCCGGCCGGGGCGGAGACAAATTGGGCTTGTCTCCTTTCATGTGTAAGCCTCAGTTCACCTAGCTGTAAATAGGTACCTGGAATAAGTGGACGACGTTGTGACGTCCCATCTGGGGTTGGCAAAAAAAAATGGTACAAGGCGAGATGGGTATCATATGGTTCACCTAAGCTGATGGCTACCTAAGCCTTCGGGCGAGACGGTACCGTCTATAGTGAGAATGGTACCCTACAGATCCACCCTAAGCCTTCGTTTCCGATGTCGCCAATTGGCTAAATACAGACTACACACACATCCACAGCCATTCCAACAGTACATAAAACACTTAACATGCATTTCACGCAATACATTCCCAGTTAAGGAGGCGCGATAATAATGAGCTTAGCTCGCATTGCGTGGATTCCCCTTGACGAACATGTAACTGAGTAACTGAGTAACACTATCAGTCACAGCACCAAACTACACATTAATCCTCTTATGGGAGCCCACCTCGCTTGTTTTACTCTTTCTCTCCCTCTCTCTTTCGCTTGTATAAATTCGGACCCATTCAGCCTACTGTTGTAAGACGTTTACCCCCATCCAGGTGTCAATATTTTCCAGGCAAGCGGTAGCGAGCCGGCATATATATATTTTTGTTTCTGACAGCAAGCTAAATTTGTACATTTTTCAGTGGAAAATTTTCTCCGGCGAAGCCGGATTTCTCCATACAATGCTGGCTCGCTATCGCTCGCCAGGAAGAAATCGAAACGTCTTAAAACAGTTGGTTGAATGGGGCCAAATGGATACAAGCCAGAGAAAGAGAGAAAAGGAGAGAAAAATACAAGAAGCCTGTGACCCCCTTTAAAGAACGACCTCCCTCCTGCAATTCATTATACCAAGCGGGACCAAGGCCGTCAAAGCTAGAGAATTTTACTAGGGTAGCCAACTGATTGATCCTGGGGGCACACACAAACACACACTCACTCACCCACCCACCCACAGACACACCCACCCACACAGTACATACATTCACAAATACTATACATCTGCATACATGCACAATACATACATACATACAGAGAGAGAGAGAGAGAGAGAGAGAGAGAGAGAGAGAGAGAGAGAGAGAGAGAGAGAGAGAGAGAGAGAGAGAGAGAGAGAGAGAGAGAGAGAGAGAGAGAGAGAGAGAGAGAGAGAGAGAGCGAGAGAGAGAGATGAGAGAGAGAGAGAGAGAGAGAGAGAGAGAGAGAGAGAGAGAGAGAGAGAGAGAGAGAGAGAGAGAGAGAGAGAGATCTTTGTAATGCACTCAAATGATGGAGTACACTGTTGCCAATTTTAATCACACACAAACACACACACACACGCGTACATAATCATAATCCCGTATTGAGAGCTTATCCCATTCAGAGCGAGAGAGAGAGGAAAGAGAGAGAGAGAGAGAGTGAGAGCGGGGCTATTTGGACAGGTGACAACAAGGATTATGGCCAAATAGCTTATGCATATTGGATTCAGGTAATTGTTTGGGTCGTTTGTTTGCTGGGGCCGTGAACATCGATATTAAGGGGGGTCACCTGCTTTTTGTTCTGTCCTTTTCTATCTTTCTCTGGCTTGTATCCATTTGGCCCCATATAGCCTACTGTTTTAAGACGTTTATCCCCATCCAGGTGTCAATTTTTTACTGGTGAGCGGTAGCGAGCCAGCATATTTTTTTATTTTTGTTTGACAGCAGGCTAAATTTGTACATTTTTCGATAGAAAAATTTCTCCGGCGAAGCCGGATTTCTTCATATAATGCTGGCTCGCTATCGCTTGCCAGGAAGAAATCGACACCTAGATGGGGATAAACGTCTTAAAATAGTTGGCTGAATGGGGCAGAATGGATACAAGCCAGAGAATGAGAGAAAAGGACAGAAATAACAAAAAGCAGGTCACCCCCCCCCTTAAACAGAAATGCAATAATTATGTAGGTTTCTGATGGATAAATGGCATGTTGAATTGTGTTTTATGTATATGTGGTGGGGAGATTGTAGGCACCAATCGTTCAGGGCTAGACCCAGGTGAAGTTATAGGCATGTCATAGAGTCGCTGGAACTCCTGTTTCATTTGCTTAGCCTCTCTTACTGATTTTCTTTGTGCCTCATTTACACTGAGAGCAATCCAGCTAGCTCTCACAAACACCTCCTCCTCCTATCCACTTCACTACACTAAACATGCACACCACACTTCATTCCTCCACACCAAAATTTTAAAAAATTATGCGTCCCTTGATTTTGGCCCTGTCACTCTTTCAACTATGGGGGAGGCACTCGCTATAGGCAGTTCTGCCTTTTGCCTCCCTCAATCACATAGAAAAAAAAAATATATATATATATAAATGTACTAGGACCGTATTTTAACTGTAAATGCTGTTAAATATCGTTGCCTACAGCTCCAACTTCCTCATAGAACCAAACTTGGCAGTCGGCAATTGGTTGGATAAATGAGACACGCTACGTCAATTATGTAGGGAAACTAGGTGGAAAATGTCTTTTGTATATATATATAGTTTTTACTTTTGATATCGCTAAAATAATACTGATCCGTTGAAATTATTGGTCACACGGGTCACTAAATTCACTCCACTATTAGGTTTGTATCTGAAAGAAAAAACCTTGGCAATCAAATAATAATGTTTTTGAAAGGGATTTCCAAACAATATTTTCTGCATTAAGGAGAGATGTGTCGGCTTTGTGAGTCTTTAGCGTAATAAATGAAATGTTACACTTGGTCTGTTTGATCGATGCGCGAGTAGATTGCTTGGGATCGTTCTGTGTTCAAAAAGGATCACTTGGTAACTGATTGAGGTGAGCGATGAAATGATTGACTGTGTGTGTGTGGGGGGGGGGGGGGGGGCATGATAGTAGGGGAAGGGGTGTAGGAGTTTGAGTGTGAGGAGGGAGGGGGGTGGAGGGAGTGTGGGGAAAGGAAGAGGGAGGAAGGGAGTGTGAGGAAAGGGGGGAAAGAGTGTGGGTAAAGGGGGATGGAATACAAAGGAATACAAAAGAGAACAAACTGCAACATTCCTATTGGTCCTTACGGGGCAGTTTGGATATCTAAACTACCAATCTACTGACTATGAAATAGAGAAAAGGATAGCAAGAAGAAGGCTCCTCCCCACCCACCACTCCCTCCAGCTAATGCTGGCATGGAAACAGATAGGAAAAATACCATGCAGTATTGAAAAACTGACACGGAAATTCGAACAGGACAGGGAGAAAAAAGAAGTTGATTTGTAATCTAAGCTAACTCTATTTACTACAATTCTGAAAGGGAACAGATGTATGAAAATCAATATACATTGCGGTATGCGTTGACATTTCGTTGCGCGTTATTCTGAAAGAAACTGTGTTAATAGGGAGTTATGTGCCATGTGTTTATCCAGAGGGTTCGTAAATCTTTCGTCAGTCTTACAGTTTACAATGTTCGAGGGTAGCCTGTTCCAAATACTCACAACACGGTTTATTAAGAAGAAATGCTTCACCTCGTGAGAATAAAAACGCTTGCCTATAATCTTATAACCATGGTTTCTCGTGTTTGCTTGATTGATCGTGAACAATTCGCTTACATTTAGGTTGCTGAATCCCTTGAAGATTTTGAACACCTCTATTAGGTCACAAATCATTCTGCGCTTTGTTAAGCTAAACAAATTTAGTTCTTTTAAGCGTTCTTCGTTACGGTTTATTACGCAATCTAGGTATCATTTTAGTGACTCTGCGTTGCACCCTTTCAAGTTTATTTATGTCATTTTGGTAGTACGCTGACCAGAATTGCACGCAGTATTCGAGATGGGGACGCACCAATGAGTTGAATAGAGTAAGTATGATTTTTTCTGATTTGAATTTGAATGTTCTGCCGATGAAACCCACCAATTTATTAGCAGTTTTTATTACCTCTGTACACTGTTTACTCGGCTTCAGGTCACTTGATATTATAACTCCCAGATCCTTTTCATTATTTGTATTTGATAGTTGAATGTTGTTCATTGAGTAATCTTTTTTAGCGTTGTTACTACCGATGTGTAATACTTTGCATTTTACTCTGTTGAATTTCATTTGCCATTTTTCTGCCCAGTTTTCTAAAGTGTCTAGGTCACCTTGTAGTTTTTGCCAATGTACTGTTGAGGTTACTTTATTAGTAATTTTTGTATCGTCAGCAAATTTCGAAATTTTGCATTCTATTCCTTCGTCTAAGTCGTTTATGTAAATTATAAAAAGAATAGGACCTAATACCGAACCCTGGGGAACGCCACTATTTACTTTGCACCAATCAGATTCTTCACCATTTATTACAACTCGTTGTTTACGGTGGTCTGAGAGCCAATTTTCGAGCCATTTCAGAGTTTTTCCTGTTATGCCATGAGCTTTTATTTTGTCAATTAGTCTCTTGTGGGGTACGGTATCGAAAGCTTTCTGAAAATCGAGATATATTATATCAACTGCTCTATCCTTATCATATGATTTGTAAACATCATTGAAGAAGTCGAGTAAGTTTGTTAAGCATGAACGTTTATTTCTAAAACCGTGCTGAGAATCTTTTATTAAATTATTTTCTTCCAAATGTTTTACTATTTTGTCCCTTATAATGGTTTCCATTAATTTGCCCGTTACCGATGTTAAGCTAATTGGTCGATAATTGCCGGGAGAGGACTTATTTCCTTTTTTGTATATGGGTGTCACGTTAGCTAGATTACATTCGTTTGGAACATTCAATGATTTGTTAAACAGATTTGCGAGTGGGTTTAATAATTCGTGTTTTGCTTCTTTTAGGATCCTTGGGGATATTTTATCAGGGCCTGGGGTTTTATTAACTTTCAAATTGTTGATTGCGAACAGGATATCGTCTTCATAAATCGTAAAGTTTTCGAGCTCAGTGCCATTTGATTGATTCGTAGGGGTAGGTCGGTTACCGGTAGTATCTTCCGACGTGAAAACTGATGCAAAATAGTTATTTAGGATATTCGCCATTTGTACTTTGTTATCTGTATGATCTCCATTTTCCGCAACAAGTGGGCCTATTGTTGAAGTTACCGTTTTTCTGTTTCTTATATAGCTGTAAAAAATAATCGGATTGGACTTGCTGGAGCTGGCAATATGAAGTTCCAGATTCTTCTTACTTTCCTTTGATGAGATTTTTGGTTGTTCGACGCAGTCTATCGTGTTCTAATTTATCGCTATTATTCTGAGTTGCCTTATATTTTTGGTATGCCTGCTTTTTTACTAAGAGGATGTTTTTTATTTCATTATTCCACCATTTTGGATTATATTTGCCTGCTGGGCGCCGGTTCCGTAGAGGGATGCTTGTATTTATTGCTTTGTTTAGGTATTAGATAATATGTTCCATAATCGATTTACATCATGAGTTTCGGTCATTTCACTCCAGTCAGTATTGGCAAGATGCCTTCTAAGTTTGTTAAAGTCGGCCCTTCGATAATCTGGTACTTTTTCCGTGCTCACGTTTCTTTGTCATTATTTACTTTAATGTTAAAGGACACTATCCTATGGTCACTAGAGCTAAATTCCGGTCCGATTTTAACGCTATTTACCAGTCTTTCATTTGTCGTTAGAATAATATCCAGAATGTTATTTCCCCTCGTTGGGTGTTCTACGTGTTGATAAAGGGCACTTTCCTGAAGATTAGCATATAGATCATGTCCCGCGTGAGCATTTAGTGGTTCGCCCCATGTTGTGACAGGCAGATTGAAATCGCCAAATATTACTGCTTATTCATGACAGCTTATTTCGGCTATTTGATCATAGAGTTTCTCGTCAGTATCGGGTGATTGTGCAGGAGGTCGATAAATTAGGCCAATTATTATCTTGCTTCTTGCTTGCTTGATTATTTATTTGAACGTAACTAGTATCAATATTATTTATGGCAGGTTTGGTTACCTCGATTGGGTGAAGATTACTTTTAACATATAGCAGAACCCCACCTCCATTCTTTGGGATCTTCCGCAGCTGAAGGGAGTATAAACTGGTAATGCGTATTCCGCCAACAAATCACGCATTTCCGTTTTGATCCAAGATTCTGAAAACACCGATTATATCACATTCCTCCATAAATGCAAGTGCTTCCAGGTCTTCGAATTTATTGCGTAAGCTGCGTGCATTAACGTAGCAGGCCGTGATATTAATTTGGATAGAGTTTACATTTGATATGGGGTAGTTTATGTC
>JAVRFV010002273.1:2152342-2199842 GCA_032716605.1 Paralithodes platypus
AACCCTTTACAATTCCTTAGTCCGCCCTCTTCTGGAATACTGCGTTCAATGCATAAACAAGCTAGAACGAGTTCAACGTAGAGTTACCAAAATGATACCTAGCCTAAAGAAACAAACCATACGAAGAGCGTCTTAGAGAATTAAATCTATTTCCTTTAACCCAGCGCAGATTAAGAGGTGACTTAATTCAAGTGTTCAAAATCATCAAAGGCATCGACCATATGAACTGTAGTAAGTACTTCACTATCGACCAATCTAATTACACGCGGGGAAACGGTTGCAAAATTATTGGTAAATCTTTTAACTCACACGAATCTAAGAATTTCTTCTTCAATCGAGTTGTCAACTTGTGGAATGGGCTTCCCCGAGACGTTATAGACTGCAGCACCGGTGATTCATTTAAATTCCGCCTAGACAAATATCTCGCATCAAACCCGCGACTGACTGCGTTTGTAAATTAATAACTTTATATTATCCTCCCCTCAGTTACTAACCCATATGTCCCCTACTAACTCCCTAGTCCTGCCACGTACTAGGCAGGGCAGTAGTTCCCTTTCCAATGTTCCCTTACCCACTCTAAACCACTGTTTGGACACTTGATCCTCAGTGTTTTGGAGGACAAGCAGCCTAGAAGGGTCACTAGATCTGTTGTTGCTTGATTTCCTTTGTACTTGTACTCCTCCCGACTCACAACTCTATACATACTACTACCCCTCCATTCACTCACTCTCACTGGCACTCCCTCTCCCTCTCCTCCCGACTCACCACCCTATACATACTACTACCCCTCCATTCACTCACTCTCACTGGCACTCACTCTCCCTCTCCTCCCGACTCACAACTCTATACATACTACTACCCCTCCATTCACTCACTCTCACTGGCACTCACTCTCCCTCTCCTCCCGACCCACAACTCTATACATACTACTACCCCTCCATTCACTCACTCTCACTGGCACTCACTCTCCCTCTCCTCCCGACTCACAACTCTATACATACTACTACCCCTCCATTCACTCACTCTCACTGGCACTCACTCTCCCTCTCCTCCCGACTCACAACTCTATACATACTACTACCCCTCCATTTGAGCAGATTAGCCACGGTGATCTCTTCCAACCATTTGTTCTGACGCAACTTGGGCAAATGGACGAATCCCTACTTTGTCATCGCATCTATAGTACTTTTCCGGTTTGCATTATGGGGGGCGGGCCGGGGGGGGGGGGAGAGAGAGAGGGGGAGGGGCGGGCTTTTGGCGTTGAATGTTTTTTGTCAAGGGCGAGTTGTTACTTTTCAACGCTGATTTTGTTCGTTCGACGTCAATTTTCTCGCTCTTAATACACTCACTCACTCACTCACATACTCTCTCTCTCTCTCTCTCCCTCTCTCTTATAATTTGGTAACTGTATCCTGAGTAACTCTGGTATTAGCTGTAGTGGCGGAAGAACGGTTCTTAATACACTCACTCACTCACTCACTCACACACATACTCTCTCTCTCTCTCTCTTATAATTTGGTAACTGTATCCTGAGTAACTCTGGTATTAGCTGTAGTGGCGGAAGAACGGTTTGATATGCAGTTCTATATCCATGTATCACTCTCTCTCACACTCACTCACTCACTCACACACATACTCTCTCTCTCTTATAATTTGGTAACTGTATCCTGAGTAACTCTGGTATTAGCTGTAGTGGCGGAAGAACGGTTCGATATGCAGTTCTATATCCATGTATCACTCTCTCTCACTCACTCACTCACTCACTCACTCACACACATACTCTCTCTCTCTTATAATTTGGTAACTGTATCCTGAGTAACTCTGGTATTAGCTGTAGTGGCGGAAGAACGGTTCGATATGCAGTTCTATATCCATGTATCACTCTCTCACACTCACTCACTCACACACATACTCTCTCTCTCTCCCTCTCTCTTATAATTTGGTAACTGTATCCTGAGTAACTCTGGTATTAGCTGTAGTGGCGGAAGAACGGTTCGATATGCAGTTCTATATCCATTTATCACTCTCTCTCACACTCTCTCACTAACTCACTCTATTGGTATCTCTCTTTCTCATTCAACTCTCTCTCTCTCTCTCTCTCTCTCTCTCTCTCTCTCTCTCTCTCTCTCTCTACGAGGTCAGCTCATTGAAGTTTTAAGAATTCTTAATGGATTTGACAATGTGGACGATAGCAAAATATTTAGCCTCAATATGAATACAACACGCAACCATGGCTGGAAGTTAGAATTGAAAAGGTTCAGCACTAGTATTTGTGGACACTTTTTCACATATAAGATCTGTTCTACCTGACACAAACTTCCCTCAGAAGTTGTAAACAGTTCTTCAGTAGAGTAGTTCAAGAAGAGAGTAGATAGTATTTTGCACACTCTGTAATGAGTGTAGTGCACTAAACAATCTCTCTCCTTCCACTTCCAGGATCTCCCAGGAATGGACCGCAATGTCTGTGGGATACTAATTAGTCCTTGTAACACACTCACTCTCACTCTCTCACTCACTCTCTCTCTCTCTCAAACACAAGTATAATATATAAGCTATACTGTTCCATAACCTTCCCCCGCAGCCCGGCATCACTCTCACTCACTCTCACTCTCTCTCTCTCTCAAACACAAGTATAATATATAAGCTATACTGTTCCATAACCTTCCCCCGCAGCCCGGCATCAAACCAAGGCATATATAATACAATATACATACACAATTGCAAATCCATGGCCAATCTGATTACTAACATGCTCGGTGAATAAATGAACGGGAGCCAGCGAGTGACCATGCACACACACATACATATATATACACACACACACACACAATTGCGCACATATACAAGCACATTCACTTATTTACGCACACACACGCATCCGAGACACACACACAGATCTTAAAAACACTCACACGGATCCTAAAAAAAACACACGGATCCTAAAAACACATACACGCATCCAAAACACACACACGCACACAAATAATAAATATATATATATATATATATATACAATCAGATAGAAGCAGCAGGTATGAAAGGGAGACCCCGATATATAAAGTGAAATAGGTGGAACTGAACTGCGAATGCAGGAAAATATATTGTGATGAAATATGCTTGTGCGGGCTAACAGGGAAACCTGTATATACAGGGTGTTTTAAAACAACACTGCCAGAGTATGACGACCACATTGATCAAAATATATAATACACATATTTCTATTCTATTTTTACCTATAATATATTGTAACGGAGATAAATGGTTATTTAGAAATGTAGCAAAACAGGGTTCTGAGCTCAGCACAAAACATATGATACATAATATGAATGATTACCAAGTAAAAAAGGTAAAGAGGAAATATCTAATGACCTAATCACATATGAATGATTACAAAATCAAAGTAACATAAAATTGGTAATGATATTTTGCAATTAGAAGAAAACTGCTAAGTATTATAATCCAAGTAGCGTAAAAAGATATGCACCATTTGTAACGATGACCAAGAGGTAAACTAATGAATCTCAAGTCTGGGTCAGGTATCCGAACACTGCTATAGGTAATTTAATCGTTCTTGAAACTGTTTGAATGGGAAAAAATTGTTCCTGCGCAATTTACTGTTTCATTACAAATACCTCATTACGTTACTATTATCACAGAGTACTAACGAAATATGTCTATCAGTTTTATGGTTGAAGGTTGACGATTTTACGTAGCTGTAGACATACAAGTATACGGTGTTCACTAATGAATATTTAAAATCATCTAATGGTACCCAAAACAAACAATTTACGGCACTTGGACTTAACGAGTATAAAATAACAAAGGCAGAGACACACCTAAATAACGACAATCCATATTTATGTGATATTATAAGGTAAATAAAATCACTATGACAGAAGAAGATAGCACCATGGCCGAGCATATGATTAAACACATGAGAAGATTCGTTATGACTCCAAAGCTTCGAAGAAAAACTCGAACTGGGATGGGAGGCAAGAGGTAGGCTATTTGGGGGGGAGGGGGGACACTAGCCCGTGTTCGGATTATAGCTCATACCTGGGTGTCACTAATTATTTTACTCTATGCGGTTTAAATCATTAATGGTATATTATTTTGCATTTTGTCCTTAGATAATCTTCTTCGTTATTGTATTTACTAATTAGCAGATGAGGTCTGGCAGTGTTGTTTTAAAACACCCTGTATATATATATATATATATATATATATATATATATATATATATATATATATATATATATATATATATACGGTATATATATATATATATGCTATACGTGCAATAATGGACTCGCAAGTCGGCAATTTGCCGACTTGCGAGTTTCGTTTCTTTAAGGAAGGTGGAGCTGTCGCCAACGATATTTAACATAATTTACAGCTAAAATACGGTCGTAGTACATATATAAATACATAAAACCCAATTCAACATACCATTCATCCATCAGAAACGTACATTATTATTGCATTTGTATTTAATATCGATGTTTACGGCTCCAACTTCCTTATAGCCTGAAACTCTGCAGTGGTCAATTGTTAGTTTTCAGTAGATGAGGCTCTGAGCGATGTGTAGGCATAACATATACTTGTATTCGTAATTGACTTATTACTTGGACTGATTCATACTAACAAACACACCTTTAATATAATACAATTAATTAGACATAAATGATCATAGTCATGGCAACGTTTAACCTCTTGATGTAAGTCGTAAAGGAAAGATAGGTAAATATATTGTAGTAGGAAGTTTGTTGATATAAGTCATTTGGCTTTGGTAAGACAAGCAGGGTTCTCACACTGAGGGCCAAGGGTCGAGTCTGTCTGACTACTATTACCTTCCCTATATATTAAGGGGGTCACCGGATTTGTTTTATCTTTCTCTCCCTCTCTCTTTGGCTTGTATCCATTCCAACACATTCAGCCTACTGTTTTAAGACGTTTACCCCAATCCTGGACCCATTCAGCCTACTGTTTTAAGACGTTTACCCCAATCCTCAGGTGTCAATATTTTCCTGGCGTGCGGTAGCGAGCCGGAGAAATGTTTCTATCGAATAATGTACAAATTTAGCTTGCTGTCAAAACAAAACCAAATATATATATGCTGGCTCGCTACCGCTATATACTTACTATATACTATATACTTACCATCAGCTATATAACTACCTATGTTGAGTTTAATGAAGTATTAAAATACTAAAGGTATATAATAGCTGCGAAACTATTGCATGTTAAGACAAAATCTACATCCGTTTATACTGTATATATTAACAATATTAACATTATCTCACAGGTATTTAGGCTACACCATTATACCAACCCTTTAGATAAATGAACAGTTGTATATGTTTGTATTTAAACATTATATTATACCGGTACGTATGTATATGTTACGTTGCTAGAGTCAGTGTTGTACAAGAGTGTGGAAATACATAATATTATATGTATACATTATTTATCATACTCAAATATCATAGTGTATTGAAATAAATATACATATATCGCATTTACAAGATAAATAACATAACTGTATATAAGAATAAATCGGAAAACATTATGCGGAAATAGCCCCATTTGATTATAATATCTTAACCGAGTCACAGCCGAGCGGTAAGTGGTGAGAGCCTTACTGACTGGTTGGCTGATCGAGCCCTGGGCTAACTCAGGATTTGGTCAGACAGTGATAGGTTAGGTGGCCACCGAACAGACTAGATTGATCACCTGGTTTGTGTATGAATGTGTGTATGTGTAATTAATTGATTGTGTATGTATGTATTTGTGTATTTCATTAATTGTATACGAGTATTCCCTTTCAGGTACAATGATGCAGAGGACCAGGATGCTGCCAATATGTCAATACAGAAGACTGTCACTACCAGAAAGTGAGGAAGGTCATCATCTGGGGGGCCGAGCCCTGGGTGGTGTCACGAATCGTTGAATGGTAGCCAGGCCAGACTCTAGTAAGTGATGACAGGACCAGGATGCTGCCAAGAAGAGGACGACAGGACCAGGATGCTGCCAAGAAGAGGACCACGACGCCAGGATGCTGAAAGGAATGTGATCACAAGAAGAAGAAAGGACTGACGCTACCGAAAAGTGACGAAGAGTCATCATCTGGGGCTCGGCCCCCTGGGTGGTGTCACGAATCATGGCACGGTAGCCAGGACAGACTCTAGTAAGTGATGACAGGACCAGGATGCTGCAAAGAAGAGGACCACAACGCCAGGATGCTGCTAAGAAGAGGACCACAGAACCAGGAATGTGATCACAAGAAGAAGACAGGACTGACGCTACCGAAAAGTGACGAAGGTCATCATCTGGGGCTCGGCCCCCTGGGTGGTGTCACGAATCATGGCACGGTAGCCAGGACAGACTCTAGTAAGTGATGACAGGACCAGGATGCTGCCACTCAAAAAGGGTGAGAGCAAATTGGCTGTAAATTACCACATCTATTCCTAGACTGACTCTTCCCAAATGGTAGAAATATTAGCTTGATTATTCTAGTAGTTTTTTAGTTACAGAAGTTAGAAGTCATGACATTCGCAGGATAAATTTGGTATTGATAAATCACTAACTTAAGGGGACCGACATGCATTTTCTCTCTGGGTTTTATCCATTCGGCCCCATATAGGTATAGTTTCTTTTCCTGCCGAGCCATCATTGTATGGAGAAATCCGGCTTGGCCGGAGACATTTACCGAAAAATGTAAACATAATAAAACATCATCCAAAATATTCTGGCTCACTATCGCTCGTCTTAAAACAGTAGGCTGAATGGGGTCGAATGGCTACTACCCAGAAATAAAATAAAAAACGGGTGGGTGGGGTTAAATAGTAGTAGTGCGGGGGCCCCCTATCTGTTAGAGTCCCTTCTTGATACACAGTCCTACAACCATGACGTAATTTTCATCTTATGCTGGTTACCATTAGTTGTATGTTCCTATACGACTCAAATAAATACAATCTAAATAAACCCACTTAGTAACATACGTCCCTCTTAAACTGCATAAAATCATTTAATCTCAACCAGAATCAAAGGTGTCATGGTGGTGAAGGGGTTAAGGAAAACTACACACCCGGTACATATTCTATCCTTGTTATTGCCCTATTTAACCCATTCTCTACCAGCGACAGTATTATATTCTGGCAACTATTAGACCATTTTATTCAGCTTAGGAAGGACCTCTAGCAATAGTAAGGCTTCACACTGTCTCAACCAACCCTTTTAACTACCACAGATCCTTCCCAAGCTGCATAATATCATCTAAATATAGGCTAACTAGATTAAAATATAACACACGTCGCTGGTACTCAAAGGGTTAAAATATCCTAAACTAACGATTGAGCATTTCTGCATCAATGTACTTAAGGCAGCTCAGACGGTAATGTGCAGCATAATTTACTGGTTCGGTTCAATGGTTTAAGGAGGGGTTTAGTTTGCTCTCAAAACCTCCATCAAACTTATAAAAACACCCACAAGATATAAATTTGTACATTTTTCGGTAGATAAATGTCCCGGCCGAAGGCCAATTCCTCTTCAAATACAGGCTCGCTATCGCTCGCCAGGAAAAAAATCGACACCTAAAGGGCACGAAATGGCAAAGAAATGGGGCAAAAGGTCTGAAAATCGCCAAACTGATGGGGCGAGTGTCTTGAAATCTCATAACTAATAGGGGTAAATATGAGGGAGGAGAAGGACTCTAAAAACCAACTGCCTCCCCTTAATAGTAGAATATTAATTTTGAAGACACCTCAACACTGCATCGCACCCACATTATTATAGTGATTCCAATTTAGTTCATTATACATATTATATGTAAATTGATTAAAACTATAGTCCAACGAGTACAGAAAACACCTTCGGCCGGGACAGTTTTATACCAAAGTTCTTACAAATTTATCTTGATGGGGGGGGGGGGTCGTCTGGGGGGGGGGGGGGGATGCTTGATGGCGGTCTAGGGAGGAAACATACTAAAAAAGGAGGTGACCAGTAGCGACATGGTTTCTAACCGAGAGGACCGAGTTCGATTCTCGGCTGGTGGAGATGTTTGGGCAATCTCCTCACACCCCTTGCCTCTGTTCTGATCGCCTAACAGTAAAATAGGTCTATGACAGGGTAAAACGGTTCCGTTCCTCGTGACCTAATCCCTTAACTACTACAAAAAAAAAAAAAAAAAACATACCACACCACATATTATGCATCACTATGTACACTACACTATAACACACACACACACTACACTTCACACCACCACCAAGCTACACCACACACTACCACGACAATTACAGTACCCCAGCAGTCAGAATATAATTATGCCAGCCAGCACACAACACACACACACACCCTACACTTCACACCACACAACACCACACATACACCACGACAATTACGGTAGCCCAGCAGTCAAAACCTCCACAGTCATGGTCTTTGTTTATACTTGTAGTTTAGTTATATTTTGGGTGATAGTAAGGTAAGGATCAAGTCAGCTGATAACACAGGGATGACATTGGGCTCAGGGTAATCACTTGTCAGGAAGTGATGGTCTTTGTTTATACTTGTAGTTTAGTTATATTTTGGGTGATAGTAAGGTAAGGATCAAGTCAGCTGATAATATTTTCACCGGCGATGTTTATCCATGGCAGTTTTGGAAGTGAAGTCGATATCGCATGAACATTCTCTTCCCCTCGACTTTTATCGGCAACTCGGTTCTAGCGGCTTGGGAGGTGAATGTTATAAGAATCCTGTTGTTTAAATTAAATATATAGCCAGGCGAGATTCCGATAACAATGCAAAAGATCCCAGAGATGTTGCCAGAAATGTTGCTAAGAATTTGGCAACCTAAATTTATGTACAGTATATTTAGTTTGGTCAATAACTCCAAAGTCAAGTCAACCTAGATGGTTGCCAGTACAAGTTTGTCGATAAAGGTATATATATATATATATATATATATATATATATATATATATATATTTTTTTTTTGTTCTTTAAGGCAGGCGAGGTTGAAGGAAATACAGGTATCAGCATTAATTATTTTATTATTAAGGCTTTCAATAGAACGAACAGCAATTCTCAGGTGTTCTGGGAGATTGTGCACAAGGTTAGCAAAATTCATGATGATCCGACGCGTTTCGATAGACAACTATCATCTTCAGGGAATGGAAGGTAAGTGAATAGTTTTTTTTTTAGGTAGGGGGGTGAAGAGAGGAACCACAGAGTGGGTGGGTGGAAGAGAAAGTAGGAAAGATGAAATACAGTGGAAGAGTAAAGTTGGTGGGCCGGCCACCTTGCTGTTTTTGTTTGTTTATTGTTCACATAATTTTACAATATAATTTTTCTGTGGCAAAATACAATGGTGCTGAGGGCTGTTTGCTAAATCTAATCTGTGATATATAATTTCTATGGCAAAATACAATGGTGTTGAGGGCTGTTTGCTAAACCTATTCTGTGCCCATGTTGCAAGATGGGCTTAAGCTGTGGTAATTGCAGGTTTGAGGACTTATGGTCCTAGCTAGTGACAGTGCTTTAAATTCCTGCATTTATTTATTTAGTTGCATTTGTAGCTAAGCTAAGGTGGGTCCTGCTGTCAGGATAGCTAGCTAGCTCATAAGAATTTAGGTATAAATAGGGTCTGGTTCCTCTTCGTTTATGATACTGAGGCTACTTGGAAAGTTTCTGTTAAAGTGTCTTATGTGTTGTCTTTTGTCTATTATTGTCATGTATGTGTTTTCGTCTATGGCTTCTATGGTCTGCCATATCTTTTTAGCTTGGTAATATAATTTTATACTAAGTGGGAGAAGGCCGTTTGCCTGGTGAAGTTCTTGGGTGGTGTGAGCGTAAGGGTAGCGTGTGTTGGTTGCGAATCTCAGGGCTTTGTTTTGCACTCGTAGAATTTTGATCTGAGTTTTGCTTAAGGCAATGGTGGGGATTCTAAGATTGGAAGTACTAGGGCTTTTATTAGATGGAGTTTTATTCTCGTTTCTAAGTTTCTTAGTCTAAAGAGTTTGCTGAGGGCGTGGATTGCTTTGGCCTTTTCTCTCACTGACGTTTGATATGTAGCTAGTGTTTGAAAGTGAATAGGATATAACACAACAGCTTATTTATACATATTAGGTAGATCATAGTAAGGTTTATTGGGTGTTGGCTAGCATATGATGGGCTAGTTGGCGACCAATGAGGCGCGCGCTTTTCCTGCCTCCTGGTTGGCTGGGAGGGTTCGTAGATGCTAATGTTATTATACCTGAGAATTGCTGTTCGTTCTATTGAAAGTCTTAATAATAAAATAATTAATGCTGATACATGTATTACCTTCAACCTCGCCTGCCTTAAAGAACTTTATTAACTGGCTACAACCAACATATATATACTGTATATATATATATATCTATTATATATATATTATTTATATATATATATATATATATATATAATATATACCGGTATATATATACTGTATATATATATATATATATATATATAATATATACCGGTATATATATACTGTATATATATATATATATATATATATATAAATATAATATATATATAAATATATATCTATATAATATATATATATATATATATATATATATATATATAATATATATATATATATCTATATATATCTTGATACAGTCAAGAGCCGTTGCATAGTCAGTAGAGCTTCGGCTGATGATCAAAGGGTCGGGCGGATCGAATCCTCTTTCAAAAGGTTATTGTTTTATTATATATATATATATATATATATATATATATAATGTGTAGGAAGATACATAGCTCAGGTGTAAAATGAGCAATGCAATTTGAGCTACCTACTCAAAAGTCACTTGCCGTAGCCAGAGTACCTGCTGACGCCGCGCGCCCTCACTCCATGTACCGCCCCGTATCTCACTGTTGTAACTCTCAACTCTTCCATTGTCTTTTATATTGAGACTACCGGTAGTTATAATCATTGTTGTTGTTTCATTCACGTAAGACACTCGACCCGCATCATCATCATCATCATCATTATTATTATTAAGGGTTCATGCTATAGGTGACGTGTTTATTTAATTGCATATTTCCTGTTTGTTTATTACCAACACTGATTTAATATTGATATTACCTTGGTCTACTCTAATAGTATACATTCGCCTGTTACCTTATAATTCTCATAATTATTAAGCTAATCTTATACCAGAATTATACATATTAAACCAAGCCTTTCTATCAACATCACTTTCAATGTTGTTCAATAAACCTGTGTGTATAACTCTCCTGTGTGTTGTCATTGAGTTCTGTAGTACATAGTTGAATACTTATTGTGATATTAAGAATGTGTTCGGGGAGTTCCTGTTGAGTTTAATTACGGTCTATGAGTCCATACCTGGATATTAGTAAAGACTAGATCATGAGCTATAATTACTATAACCCGGCAAAACAATACAGTATATATATACTATATATATATATATATATATATATATATATATATATATATATATATATATATATATATATATACTGTATATATATAATGTGTTTGTGTGCGGTATTTTATGCCATAAGTGTATGGTGTTTTCACAATTAGATCGCATAGGTTTTTCATTCCCTATTTTTTAGTGTTTGCATTCCAAATGTATTGCAATGTTTTCATTATTACTCTATTTGTCCTTGTTTCTGAGAGCTGTATTAAAGGAAAACATATGCACTGAGAAGAAACAATACACATACAAATTACAATGTGTAGGTTAACACTCACCGGAGCCTTCCACCATTAAGCAGTACCCACCTGAGGAAGAGAAAAACAGTCATATAACATAAGAACATAAGAAAATGGGAGTCTGCAAAAAGCCGATCGGCCCATACAAGGCAGATCCCTGTCACACCCAACCCCAATTCAAGGCCCAATTATAGACCCATCTCACTAATACCTTGAGTTCTGACCCCACCAAAACGGTCAGAGATTAACACAAGATTACGGGGGTCTGCTGAGCGCCGATTGGCCCACACCTGGTAGATCCCCCTCACACCCAACCCATATCTAATTTTATCTTAAAGCTCCCTATCGTTCTTGATCCCACTATATCACTTGGTAGCCTATTCCACCCATCTACAACTCCGTTACCAAACCAATATTTGCCTATATCTTTTCTGAAACGAAATTTATCTAATTTGAAACCATTTGTACGAGTTATTTCGCTAGCACTGAGCTTTAGTACATTTTTTCATTCTCCTTTAATTCCACTAACCCACTTGAATACCTCTATCATATCCCCTCTAACTCCGCGTCTCTCTAACGAATGTAAGCCTAATTCTTCAACCTTTCATCATATGGAAGATTTCTAATGTTATGTATTTTTTTGTCATTCTTCGTTGTACTTTCTCCAAGGAATTTATGTCCATTCTGTAATAAGGACACCAAAATTGGACAGCATAATCCATATGGGGTCTCACTAATGACAAGTAAAGTTTTAAGATCTTTGGTAAGACATTTAGTTAGGGCTACCCGCACTAAACTTAGGAAGGTTGTGTGTCTGCCTGGCCATGGAGTTGGGAGGGTTTTAGAGAAGATGGACCACATCTTGGAAGATAGTGGCGATAACCCCATTATCTGTCTCAGTGCCGGGAGTAACGATGTTGGTAAGGGTAGAAGTGAGGAACTGCTGCAGCAGTATCGGGATGTGTTAGATAAAGTTAGGATGAAGTGAGGGATCCCTGTAGTACATTGTATCCTACCCAGAAGAGGAGTTCCCAAGGAATGGACATCCAGGGCGATTGGTGTCAATTGCCGTTTGGAGAAATATTGCAAAGAAAAAGCAATACCATTCATTGATAACTGGGATAGTTTCTATGGGAGAGATGGGATGTACGCAAGGGATGGGGTTCATCTTTCAACGGTTAGGGGTTTCTACATTAGCTAGTTCTTTAGATAGGGTGGTTGTGGGGTTTTGAACAGAAATATTGAGAGTGTACATGAGAGGTTAATTGGAACAATTTTAGCGTCAGGCGAAAGCGATAAGGATATTCAGTCTCATGCTAAAAATGATGACTATAATGCAAATATAGTAGTGATGGTGCAACAGAAGATGGAAATGTCGCTAAAAAAAGGTAAATTAGGTATAAAGAAAAGAAGTAAATTGAGAGTATATTACACAAACTGTAGGAGTCTATGTAACAAAATGAACGAACTTAGAGCCCTTGTTAGCAAAGAAAATATAGACATAATAGCGCTAACTGAAACGTGGATTAATACAGAAACCAGGCATTTTTTAGCAGAATTTGATATACCAGGATATAGTTTGTTTAAATATGACCGAACAAGTAAGAGGGGTGGCGGTATAGCAGTGTTTGTCAGGAGTACATTAAAAAGCTGTATTAAATCAGGTATTAGACTAAATAACGATAATGAAAGTGTTTGGGTAGAGGTTAACGAAGGTAGTGAGACCATAGTTATTGGAGTTATGTATAGACCGCCAAATATGAGTAGAAATGACGGAACGTCATTATGGGAGGAAATTAAAATAGCATCAAGGTTTAGCAATGTGTGCATTATGGGGGATTTTAATTACCGAATATAGATTGGCAGCAACAAATAGGAGACACAGATTCTGAGGAGTTTATAGAGGTAGTACAAGATAGTTTTTTTATTTCAATTCATAGATACGGCCGATTAGAGGTAATAATATTCTCGATTTAGTTTTCAGTAACAATGAACATATGGTAAATAATGTAGAGATAGGGGACCACCTAGGAAATAGTGACCACAATTCTGTGTATTTTAATATACAATGGAAAGGTAATACCAGAGAGAATACAACATTAATACCTGCCTTTATAAAAGCCAATTATGGTGGGTTAAGGGCTCCTATTAGCGGACCCTATGGTCAAAAAATTAAGTCGTCCAGGTGTCCAAATGAGTGTACCCCTTCTCAGGCACCTGTCATCTTAAGTCAGGAAGAGACGTCAACCTTGGTAGATACATACGATAATTTTATCAAGTCAGTATTCAATGCACAAAATAAATACATCCCCAAAAGAAAATTTAGATCAACACAGAACCAACCCAAATGGATGAATAATAGACTATTAGATCTTCTAGGACAAAAGAGAGGAATATATAGAAAAATTAGAAAAGGCGAAATTCACCTACTTGCTTACTATCAGAATCTATCAAGACAGGTAAAAAAGGATATTAGGAAAGAAAAAAGAAATTATGAAATTAAGGTTGCCAATGACTCAAAAAATAATCCTAAAGCTTTTACCAACTATATAAATCCAAGGTTAGAGATGTAATTGGTCCCCTTAAAACTTCGATAGGAGAAATGACAGAAAATGATTTAGAAATGTGCAGTACATTAAATGGTCAATTTCTTTCCGTTTTTCACCAATGAAATTATGGCACAGTCTCCCGAAGTCCGTAAGGTATCTAGCGACAGTATAGAAAATAGGTTATGTACGGTTACTATAAGTAGAAATTGATGTGCTTAAGGAAATTGACAGACTGAAACCTCATAAATCGCCTGGTCCTGATGAGGTATATGCTAGAGTATTAAAAGAATGTAGGGATGAGTTAAGTTACCCATTAACATTTTTATTTAACAAGTCATTGGAGACCGGTATAGTTCCAGAAGCTTGGAAGCTTGCAAACGTAGTTCCGATCTTCAAAAAAGGTGACAAATCAATAGCATCCAATTACCGTCCCATTAGTCTTACATCAATCATAGGAAAGCTACTAGAGTCAATTATTGCTAGTAAAATTAGAAACCACTTAGATACATTTAATTTAATAAATTCTTCTCAGCATGGATTCACTCAGGGACGTTCTTGCCTTACTAATTTGCTTAGTTTTTTCTCAGAGGTATATGAAGCAGTAGATAATGACAAGTCATATGATATAATATATTTCGATTTCAGTAAAGCTTTCGACAGAGTCCCCCACGAGAGATTGATGAGAAAGGTTGAGGCGCATGGAATAGGTGGGGCGTTGTTGGGATGGATTAGGTCATGGCTAATTGGTAGGAAGCAGAGAGTCAGCATAAATGGTACGAAGTCAGAATGGGGAGCAGTCAAAAGTGGTGTCCCCCAGGGATCTGTATTAGGTCCTCTGTTGTTTGTTATATACATAAATGACCTTGATTTAGGTATAACTAGTAGGATAAGTAAATTTGCAGACGATACCAAGATGGGGAGAACAATTGATTCAGATAGAGATATAGAGTGCCTCCAAAGGGATCTAGATACCTTACACGAATGGTCAGTAAATTGGCAGATGAAGTTTAACATTGACAAATGCAAGGTATTAAAGATAGGGAAGATGCATACAAATGTTAAATATAAACTAGCTAATGTGGAATTAGAAAACTCGAATGTGAGAAAGATCTAGGTGTGTTTGTTAGCAATGATTTGAAGCCTAGACAACAGTGTATAAGCGTTCGAAACAAGGCAAACCGGATTCTCGGGTTCATCTCAAGGAGTGTGAGTAACAGAACTGCTGATGTTATCTTAAAACTTTACTTGTCATTAGTGAGACCCCATATGGATTATGCTGTTCAATTTTGGTGTCCTTATTACAGAATGGACATAGATTCATTGGAGAGAGTACAACGTAGAATGACAAAAATGATCCATAATATTAGAAATCTTCCGTATAAAGAAAGGTTGAAGAAATTAGGCTTACATTCGTTAGAGAGACGCAGAGTTAGAGGGGATATGATAGAGGTGTTCAAGTGGGTTAGTGGGATTAACAAAGGGGACATGACAAATGTACTAAAGCTCAGTGATAGCGAAAGAACTCGTACCAATGGTTTCAAATTAGATAAATTTCGTTTCAGAAAAGATATAGGCAAATATTGGTTTGGTAACAGAGTTGTAGATGGGTGGAATGGACTACCAAGTGCTATAGTGGGATTAAAAACGATAGGGAGCTTTAAGATAAAATTGGATAAGCATATGGACGAGAAGGGTTGGGTGTGAAGGGGGATCAGCAGGGTTGGGCCAATCAGCGCTCTGCAGACCCCCGTAATCCTGCGTTAATCTCTAACCGTTTTGGTAAGATGATCCTCAGGGTATTAGAGTGTTGAGCCTATAATTGGGCTTTGTAATTGGGGTTGTGTGGGACAGGGATCTGCCTTGCTTAGGCCAATCGGCTTTCTGCAGACTCCCATTTTCTTATGTTCTTATGTTCTTATGTTCTTATTATATAGATATCACTTCCTGAGCCACACATACAGAACAACAAGGCCGAAGCAAACATACGGAACAACAAGGCCGAAGCAGACAATATATAGATTGGCAGCTCCATTAAAGGGGCACACCTCGTTTTTCTTTCTCTCTCTCTTTGGCTTGTATCCATTCGGCAACATTCAACCTACTGTTTTAAGACGTTTACCCCCATCCAGGTGTCAATACTATATATATATTTGTTTTGACAGCAAGCTAAATTTGTACATTTTTCGATTGATTTTTCCGGCGAAGCCGGATTTCTCCATACAATGCTGGCTCGCTATCGCTCGCCAGGAAGAAATAGACACATGGATGGGGATAAACGTCTTAAAACAGTAGGCTGAATGGGGCCGAATAAAAACAACCCAGACAAAGAGAGAAAAGGAGAGAGAGAGAGAGATAAAAAAAAACCCGGTGACCCCCTTAAAGGTGTTTAGTTTGTATCTGCATAATATCGGTCATAATTGCATGGAGATTTACTTTGGATAAATGTTACAATAAGAGCAAAATTAACCCATTGAGTATCAGCGACGTGTGTTATATTTTATTCTTGCTAGGCCTATAATTAGACGATATTATGCAGCTTGGGAAGGTTCTGTGGTAGCTAAAAGGGTTGGTTGAGATAGTTTGAAGCCTTATTATTGCTAGAGGTCCTTCCTAAGCTGAATAGAATCGTCTAATAGTTGCCAGAATATGATAATATATATACAGTATATATATATATATATATATATATATATATATATATATATATATATATATATAGTCTCTCTATATATATATGTATATATATATATATATATATATATATATATATATATATATATATATATATATATTTGGAAGTTAGTATAGCCAGGTATTATAGTATATCGGAATGACCCAGACTCGTCTTCAATCTGGCGCTTTCATAAATCATTATAACAGCCCTGACCACCCTCAACTAACCCGTAAAGACCTTGATAGCAACACCTCCATATTAGATAAAGAACCTGACTCCAGACGCCTTCCCATCCTTGAAGCTATATACATACAAGCACTAAACACCCCCACTTAACAACCAGACATTATACCTCCAAATTCTCCCCACAGCGAGAAGATCCTACACCAACACACAACACGATGGAAATGACCCCGCCATTGCTATACCTAGCCAACGCCCACCTCCTGGTGCCCCCGGACCCCAACAGCCAATCAACAGGCGTAGTGCGCGGCTAGCAGCGGCCAGCCAACTACGGACGCAGACTGCCGACTAGCCCCGCCCACATGTGCATACCTGGCGACGTGTGAACCCCCGAGCCCCCTATAAATACCCATTTATTTTCCTATTTTTAAGAAATAAATGGATGAATGCAGAATGAATGAATGCAATAAGATGTAAGACACGAGAAAATATTGAGGGTTAGCCAAGCTGAAAACATACACTTGTCGAGAATTCTCCAATCAGACCCAGGGTCGCAAAAAATGGCCGACGCATGAATACTCCCTCGTCATTGGTCAGTGAGATGAAGGGGGAGAGAGAGGGAGAGGGAGAGAGAGAGAGAGAGAGAGGGAGAGAGAGAGAGAGAGAGAGAGAGAGAGGGAGAGAGAGAGAGAGAGAGAGAGAGAGAGAGAGAGAGAGAGAGAGAGACTCGCAGGACAAGTTCCGTGGGTCTCTCTCTCGCTCTCTCTCACCCTTCATGTTAATCATACCAATTACAGTACAATTAATTCGTCCCTAGTATCTGTCCCTGTAAATAAGAACGAGTATCTCCAATAAAATAAGCAGCATCAATAGAATGAAAAAAAAATATATATATATATAAATATATATATACCGGTATATATATATATATATATATATATATATATATATATATACCGGTATATATAAACTGTATATATATACTGTATAAACAAAATAGACATATATATATATATATATATATATATATATATATATATATATATATATATATATATATATATATACTGTATAAACAAAATATACAAATATACAATATAAATATATAAAGTAAAACAATAATAATAAATAAATACATCATTCAATTAGTCAATCAACAAATACAATTAAATACAAATGAACAAACAAATATATCAATAACATCAATTAAACAAAAATAAAATAATAATAAATAAATAAATAAATAAATAAACAAATAAATAAATAAACAAATAAATAAATAAATAAATATAAAGAGTAAATCAATAAAATCCAATAAACCAATATTTAATGAACACAAATGTAACAACTGATAATCCAAACACCAAAGAGTAATAACAACAACAATAAATAATTATAACATCGGAACCATGCTACAATGCATAGGAAAACAAACAACAATAAACATAAACACAAAGTGCAAACAGGGAGGCAGGAAATAGAAAACAGGAAATATAAACATGAAGCTGGTGGTATGTTCTGGTCACGGAACATATATATCAAATATAATCAAAGTTCTTAACCAAGAATAGCAAAGTGGACGGACCACTATCTTTTAATCTCCAACTTTACTTCATATTTCTAATTCTTGTCTTCTTTATCCACTGATAAACTCTATTTTCATCCCCCTATTCTATCCCCCTCTAATTGCTAAATTCTTATCATTACCTGTGTGAACATGGCAAGAGCTATTGCTGAAACGTTACAACCTCCTACAACCCCTACCACCCCACAACCTGCTGATAAACGTTACAACCTCCTACAACCCCTACCACCCCACAACCTGCTGATAAACGTTACAACCTCCTACAACCCCTACCACCCCACAACCTGCTGATAAACGTTACAACCTCCTACAACCCCTACCACCCCACAACCTGCTGATAAACGTTACAACCTCCTACAACCCCTACCACCCCACAACCTGCTTATAAACGTTACAACCTCCTACAACCCCTACCACCCCACAACCTGCTGATAAACGTTACAACCTCCTACAACCCCTACCACCCCACAACCTGCTGATAAACGTTACAACCTCCTACAACCCCTACCACCCCACAACCTGCTGATAAACGTTACAACCTCCTACAACCCCTACCACCCCACAACCTGCTGATAAACGTTACAACCTCCTACAACCCCTACCACCCCACAACCTGCTGATAAACGTTACAACCTCCTACAACCCCTACCACCCCACAACCTGCTGATAAACGTTACAACCTCCTACAACCCCTACCACCCCACAACCTGCTGATAAACGTTACAACCTCCTACAACCCCTACCACCCCACAACCTGCTGATAAACGTTACAACCTCCTACAACCCCTACCACCCCACAACCTGCTGATAAACGTTACAACCTCCTACAACCCCTACCACCCACAACCTGCTGATAAACGTTACAACCTCCTACAACCCCTACCACCCCACAACCTGCTGATAAACGTTACAACCTCCTACAACCCCTACCACCCCACAACCTGCTGATAAACGTTACAACCTCCTACAACCCCTACCACCCCACAACCTGCTGATAAACGTTACAACCTCCTACAACCCCTACCACCCCACACCCTGCTGATAACACCTCCTACAAAACCTCTGATAAACGTTACAACCTCCTACAACCACTACCACCCCACAACCTGCTGATAAACGTTACAACCTCCTACAACCCCTACCACCCCACAACCTGCTCATAACTTCCGTTCTTTATTGTACCTATTGAACGACCGATATCGAAACATTGCACGAGACATTGAATCTCTCAATAAAAAACATATTAATGCTAACTATGCTGTTTTATTTAATCTCATATACCTTCAAGAAAATATATACAGTATATATACAGTATATATACTGTATATATATATATATATATATATATATATATATATATATATATATATATATATATATAGTCATGTGTATAGCATTACACTAACTGATATCAGGATGTGGGCGAATTATCAAGGGACCGAGTTGACCTATAAAGCCAACTAGGTCAATATACCCTACATAAACAATACCCCCCCCCCATGCCAAACACCCCTCCCCCCCCCCCCCCCCCCCTCCACCGCCCCCATCCATTCTTAACCCCCCTCCACCCTCCCTGACGTTAAGGGCAGATGGGTCGTTTTTCTGGTCCCTCTTCTTCCTCACATTTAGCCCCATTAGCTTTCAGATTATAATACGTTAGGGTCTATTAGTTTGGCGATTTTAAGACCTTTCGCAACATTTCTTTGTCAATATCAAGACTTTTCCTTTCATTTAGGTGTCCATGTTTTCCTGGCGAGCGATAGCGAGCCTGTAATTTAATAGGCACCGGCCTTTGGCCGGAACATTTTTCAATCGAAAAATGTAAAATTATTATTTTGAATGAGGGTGTTTTTTAAAGCTTGATGGAGGTCTAGGGAAGACACTAAACAAATAATAAATAAACACATATAAATACGGCCATCCCCCTCACGTTAAATCAAGCTGACATACTTACATAAGAACATAAGACAATGGGAGTCTGCAGAAAGCCGATTGGCCTAAGCAAGGCAGATCCCTGTCCCACACAACCCCAATTCATTACAAAGCCCAATTATAGGCTTCACACTCTAATACCCTGAGGATCATCTTACCAAAACGGTTAGAGATTAACGCAGGATTATGGAGGTCTGCAGAGCGCTGATTGGCCCAACCCGGCTGATCCCCCTTCACACCCAACCCTTCTCGTCCATATGCTTATCCAATTTTATCTTAAAGCTCCCTACAGTTTTAGATCCCACTATAGCACTTGGTAGTCCATTCCACCCGTCTACAACTCTGTTACCAAACCAATACTTGCCTATATCTTTTCTGAAACGAAATTTATCTAATTTGAAACCATTGGTACGAGTTCTTTCGCTATCACTGAGCTTTAGTACATTTGCCATGTCCCCTTTGTTAATCCCACTAACCCACTTGAACACCTCTATCATATCCCCTCTAACTCTGCGTCTCTCTAACGAATGTAAACCTAATTTCTTCAACCTTTCTTCATACGAAAGATTTCTAATATTATGGATCATTTTTGTCATTCTACGCTGTACTCTCTCCAATGAATCTATGTCCATTCTGTAATAAGGACACCAAAATTGGACAGCATAATCCATATGGGGTCTCACTAATGACAAGTAAATTTTAAGATAACATCAGCAGTTCTGTTACTCACACTCCTAGAGATGAACCCGAGAATCCTGTTTGCCTTATTACGAACGCTTATACACTGTTTTCTAGGCTTCAAATCATTGCTAACAAACACACCTAGATCTTTCTCGCAGTCTGAATTTTCTAATTCTAAATTAGCTAGTTTATATTTAACATTTGTTTGCATCTTCCCTATCTTTAATACCTTGCATTTGTCAATGTTAAACTTCATCTGCCAATTTACTGACCATTCATGTAAGGTATCTAGATCCCTTTGGAGGCACTCTATATCGCTATCTGAATCAATTGATCTCCCTATTTTAGTATCGTCTGCGAATTTACTTATCCTACTAGTTATACCTAAATCTATTATCCTACTAGTTATACCTAAATCTACATACATACATACATACATACATACATACTGTACATACATACATACATACATACAGTACAATACATACATACATACATACTGTACATACATACATACTGTCGTGTGGGTGTCCATCTGTTTATCGGGCCATTAATTACAGGGTGTGTTTTGGCGAGGGGTACCGGTATTGGCTATAAATTACCATGGTTTACCTTCCTACAGTTTACCTACTTTGCTTCAGTTATGGCGTCGATAGTTCTAATGTATGTATGTACAGTATGTATGTATGTATGTATGTATGTACAGTATGTATGTATGTATGTATGTATGTATGTATGTATGTATGTACAGTATGTATGTATGTATGTATGTATGTATTGTATGTATGTACAGTATGTATGTATGTATGTATGTACAGTATGTATGTACAGTATGTATGTATGTATGTATGTATGTATGTATGTATGTATGTATGTATGTATGTATTGTATGTATGTATGTATGTATGTATTGTATGTATGTATGTATTTACAGTATGTATGTATGTATGTATGTATGTATGTATTGTATGTATGTATGTATGTATGTATTGTATGTATGTATGTACATTATGTATGTATGTATGTATGTATGTATTGTATGTATGTATGTATGTATGTATGTACAGTATGTATGTATGTATGTATGTATGTACAGTATGTATGTATGTATTGTATGTATGTATGTATGTATGTATTGTATGTATGTATGTATTTACAGTATGTATGTATGTATGTATGTATGTATGTATGTATGTATTGTATGTATGTATGTACATTATGTATGTATGTATGTATGTATGTATGTATTGTATGTATGTATGTATGTATGTATGTACAGTATGTATGTATGTATGTATGTATGTATGTACAGTATGTATGTATGTATGTATGTACAGTATGTATGTATGTATTGTATGTATGTATGTACAGTATGTATGTATGTATGTATGTATGTATGTATGTACAGTATGTATGTATGTATGTATGTATGTATGTACAGTATGTATGTATGTATGTATTGTATGTATGTACAGTATGTATGTATGTATGTATGTATGTATGTATGTATGTACAGTATGTATGTATGTATGTATGTATGTATGTATGTACAGTATGTATGTATGTATGTACCATTCGTATGTACCATCGTACGATAACTTTCACTTTAAACTTTACTAGTAACGAACCAAATAGTAGCATCGAAAAAGTCCCTAATTTCAAGAAAGCAAACTTCCATAAACTTAGAGCTATGTTTAAAGAAACTGACTGGAGCTTTTTAATTAACAATAACGACATAAATACATCTTGGAAGTTATTCGAAACCACTTACCTAAAAGCAGTGCAAGACTGCATACCATCGAAAATACGGCGTCCAGGCCATAATAATAAGCCCAAATGGTGGAATACAGATATTTCAAACTGCCTGCTTGCTAAAAAATTTGCTAATGATAGATTAAAATCCTCACAAAATGACGAAGAACGGGTGAAATTTGTAGAGCTACGACGCAAAGCCAAAAAGTTAATTAAGCAAAGTAAAAAGACCTTAGAGTTACATATTGCGAATCAAAGTAAAACAAACCCGAAAGAATTCTATAGTTATATCAGAAAGAAAAAAGTAGTTACTTCAACTGTTGGACCGTTAGTCGATGAAAAAGGAGAATACACCAAAGACGAAGTACAAATGAGTAATGCCCTCAATACCTTCTTTGCATCAGTTTTTACAACAGAAGACCTCAGTGATATCCCTACACCATCGCCGATTCAGATTGATAATTCAGATGTTCTAAGCAATATCACCGTTACAGAGAGAGAAGTATTGAATTGTTTAGATAAACTCAAGGTAAATAAAACGCCAGGACCTGATACAATCTCGCCTAGAGTTCTAAAGGAAGCTAAGAATGAGCTCTCCAAACCACTGACATTACTATTCAATAAATCCTTGCAGTCTGGAACTATGCCTGATCAGTGGAAGCTAGCCAACGTAACACCGATATTCAAAAAAGGCAGCAAATCCCTACCCAGTAACTATCGTCCAATTAGCTTAACCTCAGTTGTATGTAAAATGCTAGAAACGGTCATACGAGACAGACTCGTAAATCACTTAGAGGAAAATAACATACTTAAAGATACTCAACACGGCTTTCGTAAAAAACGTTCCTGTTTAACAAACCTCTTAGACTTCTTCCACGATATCCTCAACCTCTACGATGAGAGTAAAGCTGTAGATATTATATACCTTGATTTTCAAAAGGCCTTTGACAAAGTTCCCCACAAACGTTTACTGCTAAAACTAAAAGCGCATGGAATACAAGACGGTGTGTTGAAATGGATAGAAAATTGGCTCAGCAACAGAAAGCAAAGGGTAGTCATAAACGGTAAGGCATCTAAATGGACCAATGTAAGTAGCGGGGTACCCCAGGGATCGGTACTAGGACCAATTCTCTTTCTAATTTACATCAACGACATAGATGAGGGTCTCACCTGCACAATCTCAAAATTTGCTGACGATACAAAAATTGCAAATAGCGTACTCTCAAAAGAACAAGTTGACGATATGCAACACAATCTAGATAAATTGTCATGTTGGGCCCAAATTTGGCAAATGAGTTTCAATGCGGATAAATGTAAAGTACTACATGTCGGATACCTAAATGAGAAAGCAAACTATTCGATGAATGGCACTCAGCTTAAGAATGTAAACAGAGAAACTGATCTGGGAGTAACAATATCGAGTAACCTAAAACCGAGTCAACAATGTTCAGAAGTTGTTAAGAAGGCAAACAAAATAATTGGCTTTATAGGCAGGTCATTTGAGCATAAATCCAAAGAAGTTATCCTAACCCTTTACAATTCCTTAGTCCGCCCTCTTCTGGAATACTGCGTTCAATCCTGGTGCCCTTATTACCAAAAAGATATAAACAAGCTAGAACGAGTTCAACGTAGAGTTACCAAAATGATACCTAGCCTAAAGAACAAACCATACGAAGAGCGTCTTAGAGAATTAAATCTATTTCCTTTAACCCAGCGCAGATTAAGAGGCGACTTAATTCAAGTGTTCAAAATCATCAAAGGCATCGACAATATGAACTGTAGTAAGTACTTCACTATCGACCAATCTAATTACACGCGGGGAAACCGTTGCAAAATTATTGGTAAATCTTTTAACTCGCACGAATCTAAGAATTTCTTCTTCAATCGAGTTGTCAACTTGTGGAATGGGCTTCCCCGAGACGTTATAGATTGCAGCACCGTTGATTCATTTAAATTCCGCCTAGACAAATATCTCGCATCAAACCCGCGACTGACTGCGTTTGTAAATGAATAACATTATCCTCCCCTCAGTTACTAACCCATATGTCCCCTACTACCTTCCTAGTCCTGCCACGTTAGTGGCAGGGCAGTAGTTCCCTTTCCAATGTTCCCTTACCCACTCTAAACCACTGTTTGGACACTTGATCCTCAGTGTTTTGGAGGACAAGCAGCCTAGAAGGGTCACTAGATCTGTTGTTGCTTGATTTCCTTTGTACTCCTTTGTACTCTCTCTCTCTGTGTACAAACACAATATTTCTCCCACACACATATACATATTTTTGCATCATAATACAGGTGACCCGCCTTAACATATATAGGCTTGTTTGGTGGAGAATGTGGTATCGGTATGATATATTTTCTATTATAATCACTCTTAGACTGTTTGAAGCGACAGCTCGCTCCCTTGCGAGGATGGGCTCGTCTGGCACTTTTTGCAGTTCGACATCTAGGGCTCTCTTGAAGTTGTCTAACGAGATGTCCCTCATGTCTCTTACTCGCCGTGGGAGTTTGTTGAAGAGACGTGGGCCTCTGTGTGATAACCAGCCCTCTCGCAGAGAGCCCATAGCACCCCTGTTATTCATCCGGGGGATTTCGCATTCCCAGCCTCTCCTATCACTGAATTTCATGACTATCGGAGTATGTAGGTTTGGTACTAAACCCTCTGCCATTTTCCACGTGTATATTATTAGGTAACGTTCTCAATACCAACCCACCCCTATTACCCCCACACACCCACATGAGCCATCTCGGGTGCCTCATCTCGTTACCAAGGAGATGGCTGCTGCTGCTTCAGAGGCCCTGGAAGTGCCATCAAGGTTACTGTCCACGCCATCTTGTACACCTCCAATGTCCACGCCATCTTGTTCACTTGTATCCGGGTCTAGGGTGTGTTTTTTTTTTGGTTTAACTTTGATGGAGGTCTAGGGAGGAAACTAGAATGATAATACCAAATAACTGGAAAATGAACCACCCCCCCTTACTGACCGGGACTGAACCTAAGAGGAATGAAAGGCTGGTGGGATGATGATGAGGTTGGTGTGGGTGCTCCCTATAGACGGCTACACCCCCCCCAACCTATAACCCTAGCTCGGCTGTAGGAGGATGAGGGACCTCTCTCTCTCTCTCTCCTTAACCCATTCTGTACCATCGACGTCTTGTTATTTTTATTCGGGACCCCTATCTCGCTCGTCTTTAGCCCCATTAGTTTTGAGATTTTAAGGCGTTCGGTCCATTAGTTTGGCGATTTTAACACCTTTCGCTTTATTTCGTTGTCAAGGTTAAGACCTTTCGTGCTTTTCGCCCCATTTTTGTGTCAATGTTAAGACCTTTCGTGCTATTTAGGTGTCGATTTGTTTCCTGGCGAACGATAGTGAGCCTGTAATTTTAGAAGAACTTTCTATGGTCTATTCCGATATGCCCTTTTTTCTTTGGTCTATTTCGATATATACAATATTTCTCTACTTCATTATTTACTATGAATTTCCCAGTAGACATTATTTTGTTTTCATTATGCTGGGGGGCCTTGTTTCCATTATGCTGGGGGGCCTTGTTTCCATTATGCTGGGGGGCCTTGTTTCCATTATGCTGGGGGGCCTTGTTTCCATTATGCTGGGGGGCCTTGTTTCCATTATGCTGGGGGCCTTGTTTCCATTATGCTGGGGGCCTTGTTTCCATTATGCTGGGGGGCCTTGTTTTCATTATGCTGGGGGCCTTGTTTCCATTATGCTGGGGGGCCTTGTTTTCATTATGCTGGGGGGCCTTGTTTCCATTATGCTGGGGGACCTTGATTTCACTATGCTGGGGGCCTGTTTTCAATTATGCTGGGGGGCGTTGTTTCCATTATGCTGGGGGGCCTTGTTTTCATTATGCTGGGGGGCCTTGTTTTCATTATGCTGGGGGGCCTTGTTTTCATTATGCTGGGGGGCCTTGTTTCCATTATGCTGGGGGCCTTGTTTCCATTATGCTGGGGGGCCTTGTTTTCATTATGCTGGGGGGCCTTGTTTTCATTATGCTGGGGGGCCTTGTTTTCATTATGCTGGGGGGCCTTGTTTTCATTATGCTGGGGGGCCTTGTTTTCATTATGCTGGGGGGCCTTGTTTTCATTATGCTGGGGGGCCTTGTTTCCATTATGCTGGGGGGCCTTGTTTCCATTATGCTGGGGGGCCTTGTTTCCATTATGCTGGGGGGCCTTGTTTTCATTATGCTGGGGGGCCTTGTTTCATTATGCTGGGGGGCCTTGTTTTCATTATGCTGGGGGGCCTTGTTTCCATTATGCTGGGGGGCCTTGTTTTCCATTATGCTGGGGGGCCTTGTTTCCATTATGCTGGGGGGCCTTGTTTCCATTATGCTGGGGGGCCTTGTTTTCATTATGCTGGGGGCCTTGTTTCCATTATGCTGGGGGGCCTTGTTTTCATTATGCTGGGGGGCCTTGTTTTCATTATGCTGGGGGGCCTTGTTTCCATTATGCTGGGGGGCCTTGTTTTCATTATGCTGGGGGGCCTTGTTTCCCAACTAAATTTCATGCCGACCCAAATTCGTAGGAGTGGTGGGTGGGGAGAGAGCCTTCTGCTTTGTTGTCTTTACCTTCCACTGTGAGATAATCCCATGTTAAAATTAAGCCCGGACTTCCTAGTAGGTACCTCAAGGTCTGTGCATGTATGTAACCGTTACCGTTACCGTTACCTCTCTCTCTCTCTCTCTCTCTCTCTCTCTCTCTCTCTCTCTCAAAGAGAGCATTTTTTGATATCCTTTCCTTCCACTGAACCTTACTCTCGGGTTAGCTATCTCTACTAGAATTAAGTCCTGATCACCTCGCTGTGATCGTAAGGTCTGTGTGGTCAGTGTATCTATGTAAATCTCTCTTATTATTATCCATATTACTCTCTCTCTCTCTCTCACTACATTTCCCAAAAAAACAAAAAGCAAAAACATACCAACAAAAACAACAAAAGATGCTTAAATATATTTTTTGTGTTCATTACCGAGGCAAAGTAAGCGCTCCAGAGAGAGAGAGAGAGAGAGAGAGAGAGAGAGAGAGAGAGAGAGAGTACAAAGGAAATCAAGCAACAACAGATCTAGTGACCCTTCTAGGCTGCTTGTCCTCCAAAACACTGAGGATCAAGTGTCCAAAGAGTGGTTTACAGTGGGTAAGGGAACATTGGAAAGGGAACTACTGCCCTGGAACTAATGTCCGTGGCAGGATTAGGAAGTTAGTAGGGGACAGATGGGTTAGTAACTGAGGGGAGGATAAAATAAAGTTATTCATTTACAAACGCAGTCAGTCGCGAGTTTGATGCGAGATATTTGTCTAGGCGAAGTTTAAATGAATCAACGGTGCTGCAGTCTATGACATCTCGGGGAAGCCCATTCCATAAGTTGAAACTCGATTGAAGAAGACATTTTTAGCTTCGTGTGAGTTAAAAGAGATGAGTCAGGAACAAGGGGAAAGGGGGGGGGGGGCATTCATCACACCAATTAACCCTTTCTTTTGGCTATCAAATAGACGTTTTTTTCGCAGTTTTGGCGATGTGACTCGCGGGCCAGAAACAAGGAGACAGTTGTTGTAGGGGGACACGGAAAAGGGGGGGGGGTATTTATTACACCCATTAACCCTTTACTTCGGTTATCGGGACCAATGGGGTACTACTAGAAGGGGGTACAATGATATATATCGAACACAAGGGAGGGGGGGGGGGGTCGAGGGGAGGGGGATTTTAACAGGGAACGACATACTGTAGTAGGCTATATATTTTTCTCTAGGTGCGGCGTCAGCGCGCGCGCGCTCTCTCTCTCTCTCTGACATCTTATCGGGTTATTACATCAAATTACATTTCTATATCTCCCATCTCATGTTACTTCTCTCTCTCTCTCTCTCTCTCTCTCTCTCTCTCTCTCTCTAAAGGAAGCTAAGGATGAGCTCTCCAAACCACTGACATTGCTATTCAATGAATCCTTGCAGTCTGGGACTATGCCTGATCAGTGGAAGCTAGCCAACGTAACACCGATATTCAAAAAAGGCAGCAAATCCCTACCCCGTAACTATCGTCCAATTAGCTTAACCTCAATTGTATGTAAAATGTTAGAAACGGTCATAAGAGACACACTCGTAAATCACTTAGAGGCAAATAACTTACTTAAAGATACTCAACACGGCTTTCGTAAAAAAACGTTCCTGTTTAACAAACCTCTTAGACTTCTTCCACGATATCCTCAACCTCTACGATGAGAGTAAAGCTGTAGATATTATATACCTTGATTTTCAAAAGGCCTTTGACAAAGTTCCCCACAAACGTTTACTGCTAAAACTAAAAGCGCATGGAATACAAGACGGTGTGTTGAAATGGATAGAAAATTGGCTCAGCGACAGAAAGCAAAGAGTAGTCATAAACGGTAAGGCATCTAAATGGACCAATGTAAGTAGCGGGGTACCCCAGGGATCGGTACAAGGACCAATTCTCTTTCTAATTTACATCAACGACATAGATGAGGGTCTCACCTGTACAATCTCAAAATTTGCTGACGATACAAAAATTGCAAATAGCGTACTCTCAAAAGAAGAAGTTGACGATATGCAACACAATCTAGATAAATTGTCATGTTGGGCCCACATTTGGCAAATGAGTTTCAATGCGGGGAGGGGAGGGGAGGGGGGAGGGGAGGAGAGGAGGACGAGATATGAGAAGGAGAGGAGGGGGGAAGTTAAGAGGTGGAGGGGGAGGAGGGGAAGAGGGGGGGAGTTAAGAGAAGGAGGGAGAGGAGAAGGGGTGATAAGAGAAGGAAGGAAGAGGAGAGGGGGACATAAGAGAAGGAAGGGAGAGGAGAGGGGGAGATAAGAGAAGGAAGGGAGAGGAGAGGGGGAGATAAGAGAAGGAAGGGAGAGGAGAGGGGGAGATAAGAGAAGGAAGGGAGAGGAGAGGGGGAGATAAGAGAAGGAAGGGAGAGGGGGAGATAAGAGGGGAAGGGAGAGGGGGGTCGGGAAGGGAGAGGAGAGGGGGAAGGAGGGAAGGGAGAGGAGAGGGGGAGATAGAGAAGGGAGGGGAGGGAAGGAGGGAGAGGGGGGGGAGGGGGGGAGAGGGAGAGGGGGAGGAAGGGGAGGAGAAGGGAGGGGGAGGGGGGGGAGGAGGGGGGGGGGGGGAGATAAGAGAAGGAAGGGAGAGGAGGGGGGGACATAAGAGAAGGAAGGGAGAGGAGAGGGGGACATAAGAGAAGGAAGGGAGAGGAGGGGGATTGGGAGAAGGAGAGGGGGGAGGGAAGGAGGGGAGATAAGAGAAGGAAGGGAGGGGAGGGGGAGAGAGGGGGAGGGGGAGATAAGAGAAGAGGGGGGAGATAAGAGAAGGAAGGGAGAGGAGAGGGGGATAAGAGAAGGAAGGGGGAGGGGGGGGACATAGATGAGGAAGGGAAGGAGAGTGTGAGGTAATCAGAGAAGAAGGGCAGAAGGAGAGGGGGAGATATAAGAGAAGTGAAGTGAGAGGGTGCGAGAGGGGAGAAGAGAAATTGAAGGAGAGGAGAGGGTGACATAAAGAAAAAGGAAGGGATAGGGGATGTTTGTACATAAGCGACGTCCTTATATTTTATCTTTGTCTATATCTACGGCTTGAGGAGGATAGTGAGAGATAATTATAACTATCCTGTTCTCTTATCGTTTTCCCTACCCCCTTCTTTATATTTTGTCCCTCCCTAGACCTTCCTTCTCTTCCTTCTTTACCTACCTACTCCCCCTTTTTCTTATTATTTTTGTTACCTCAGCGATCATTTATGTCTCCGTTTCCTACCTCAATGCCGGTGCTACTTCTCTTTGTACCATCCGACTACCTTCCAGGTCTAGAGACTCTTTGGTCGACCTACTCGCACTTACTTATCTTCGATTTTGATTTCACGCGCCACGGATTGCAGTATTGGGTCTATTCCCTCGAATGCCTTCGCGGATCGTGGCTCTCCTCCCTCCCAAGTACTTGGCTATTCTCTTGTTGCTCTCCTCGCTTCCTGTCTCTGCTCTTTTCTCTCCTCGCCCCCCTTTGGCTGGGTCTCCCCCTTATTCTTTTTTTCTTTCTTCCCTCCGCTCCTTCTTGGCTCGGTTTCTCCGCGCCAGCCGGGTCCTTGGTTAAGTCTTCGAGAATTGGAACCACACGTTAACGAAGATGTATCCGCCGTGACTCTGATACAACAGTCGAGGTTATACTCACGCTAAGTGTATGGAATGAGGGAAGAAGAGAGAGAATGATAATGTATATGGGAGGTGAAAGAAGTCACAGACGCTTATCAACCAAACTGTCAACTATCAACTGTTAATGTGTTTACAGAAGGCCGCGCGAAGAACCCAGTGTAGCCAGGAATCCAGGACTTCAGGGTCGCTTATATACTGGTTTGAGTATAACATTGAAGGACTTCAGGGGGGTGACCTGCTGCCTGTTATTTCTGTCCTTTTCTCTCTTTCTCTGGCTTGTATCCATTCGGCCCCATTCAGCCAACTATTTTAAAAAGGGACGTTTATCCCCATCTAGGATGTCGAATTTCTTCCGGCGAGCGATAAGCGCGCCAGCCTTATATGAAGAATCCGGCTTTGCCGAGAAATTTTTCCTATCGAAAATGGACAAATGTAGACTGCGGTCAAACAAAAATAAAACATATGCGAGCTCGCTAACCGCTCACCAGTAAAACATTGACACTGGAATGGGGTGAACGTTACCCCCCCCCCACCCTTAAAAAGTAGGCTGAATGGGTCCAAATTGATACAACCAGAGAAAGTAGAAAAAAAAGGGTACTGAACAGAACAAAAACAGGTCACCCCCCTTAAATCACGTATATAAGAATGCAATTTTGCTAATTACTCGAGAGGTAGTTGAGAAGACGCGATCATTATAAATTAAAGGTTCCAGACTATAATGGTGGCCAAGTTCAGTCCGAGAAAGGTTAGAAATACAACAGAGATCAGCTTGAATTAGACGTGGAGAAGAAGTAAGGGAGAGACGAGCTGAAAGGAAGGAAGGAAGGGAGTAAATTGGATGTGGAAGAAGAAGAAGTAAGGGAGAGACGAGCTGAAAGAAAGGAAGGAAGGAAGGAAGGGAGGGAGTAAATTGGATGTGGAAGAAGAAGTAAGGGAGAGACGAGCTGAAAGAAAGGAAGGAAGGAAGGAAGGAGGGAGTAAATGGATTGTGGAAGAAGAAGAAGTAAGGGAGAGACGAGCTGAAAGGAAGGCAGGAAGGGAGTAAATTGGATGTGGAAGAAGAAGTAAGGGAGAGACGAGCTGAAAGAAAGGAAGGAAGGAAGGGAGGGAGTAAATTGGATGTGGAAGAAGAAGTAAGGGAGAGACGAGCTGAAAGAAAGGAAGGAAGGAAGGGAGGGAGTAAATTGGATGTGGAAGAAGAAGTAAGGGAGAGACGAGCTGAAAGACATGAGGAAGGACGGGAGGGCAGTAAATTGGATGTGGAACAAGAGTAAGAGAGAACCGCTGAAAGAAAGGAAGGAAGGAAGGGAGGGAGTAAATTGGATGTGGAAGAAGAAGAAGTAAGGGAGAGACGAGCTGGAAGGAAGGAAGGGAGGGAGTAAATTGGATATGGAAGAAAAAGAAGTAAGGGAGAGATGAGCTGAAAGAAAGGAAGGAAGGAAGGGAGGGAGTAAATTGGATGTGGAAGAAGAAGAAGTAAGGGAGAGACGAGCTGAAAGAAAGGAAGGAAGGAAGGGAGGGAGTAAATTGGATGTGGAAGAAGAAGTAAGGGAGAGACGAGCTGAAAGAAAGGAAGGAAGGAAGGGAGGGAGTAAATTGGATGTGGAAGAAGAAGTAAGGGAGAGACCGAGCTGAAAGAAAAGAACGGAAGGAAGGAAGGCGAGGTATAAATTGGATGGGAAGAAGAAGAAGAAGTAATGGATATGACGAGGCTGAAAGAAAGGAAGGAAGAAGTGAGGGGTAAATTGGAATGTGGAGAAGAAGAAGAAGTAAGTAGGACGAAGATCTGTGAAATAAATGAAGGTAAGGACGTGAGGGTGTAAATGGATGTGGGAAGAAGAAGAAGAAGAAAAAAAAAAAAAAAAAAAAAAAAAAAAAAAAAAAAAAAAAAAAAAAAAAAAAAAAAAAAAAAAAAAAAAAAAAAAAAAAAATAAAAAAAAAAAGAAGAGAAAAGAAAAAAAAAAAAAAAAAAAAATAAAAAAAAAAAAAAAAAGAAAAAATAAGAAAAAAAAAAAAAAATTTGCCCATAAAAAACAAAAAAAAAAGAAATAAAAAAAAAAAAAAAAAAAAAAAAAAAAAAAAAAAAACAAGGAGCTTAAAAAAAAAAAAAAAAAAAAAAAAAAAAATCGTGAGAGAGAGCTGAAAAAAAAAGAAAGGAATGAAGGAAGGTAGTTTTACATTTTATTGGAGCAGAAAGATGAGAATTAAGTAGAGACGAATCTGAAGAAAGGAAGTGAATGAGGGAAGGGATTAAATTTGATGTGGAAGCAATAATAAGTAAGGGCCGAGACGAGCTTGAAAGAAAGAAGGAATGAAGGGAGGGATAAATTTGATGTTGAAGAAGAAAAGAAGTAAGGGATATACGAGCTGAAAGAAAGAAGTACGTATGGAGGGATTAATTTGATGTGGAAGAAGAAGAAGAAGTACTGGATAGACTAGCTGAAAAGAAAGAATGAATAAGGTATTTAGTAAATTGGATGTGGAAGAAGAAGAAGAAGTAAGGGAGAGACGAGCTGAAAGAAAGGAAGGAAGGAAGGGAGGGAGTACATTGGATGGGTACTTCCAGGAATAATTTAATGGTAGAGACATTAGCTGAAAGGAAGCAAAGAAGGGAGGTAGAGGAGAAAAATAAAATTAAAGGATATTTATAAATAAAACAGATTAGCTTAAATTGGACGTGAAAGAAGAAGCAGTAAGGGAAAGACGAGATGAGAGGTAGGAAGGAAGGGAGAGGGAGAGAAAAAATTGAAGGAAGGATTAGAAATAAAACAGATATAAGCTTAAATTAGATGTGGAAGAAGAAGAAGTAAGGGAGAGACGAGCTGACAGAAAGAAAGGGAGGAAGAAAAAAATATTAATCAAACCGATTGAAAGAAGGCGAACGGGTGGAAGGAAGGAATGAAAACCGCTGTAGTAAAGAAGGAAGTGAATGAAGCTTTTGATAGTTGTGCTTGCGAAAGAAAAAAGGGTGGCGGGCAGGCTATGTGTGTGAGAGAGAGAGAGAGAGAGAGAGAGAGAGAGAGAGAGAGAGACAGAGAGAGAGAGAGAGATAGAGAGAGAGAGAGAGAGAGAGAGAGAGAGGGAGAAAGAGAGAGAGAGAGAGAGAGAGAGAGAGGAGAAGAGGGGGGGGGGGGGGGGGTGGGGGGGGGGGTGGGGGGGGGTGGGGTGGGGGGGGGGCACGAATAACCCAGCAGCAGCAGCAGGAAGACAGAGAGAGGTTGTATCTCCATAGGGACTTGAATGGAAGGGGAAGGGACGGGAAGGAAGGGAGTGTAATGATATATGATCAGTAATAGAGAGAGTGAGAGAAGGGGACCCAGGCGCTGTGGTATAAGAAGGAATGAAGGAGGAAGAAGGAAGGACGGGATAGGAGGTACGAGAGGGGAAAGAAAGATGAAGGAAGAAAAGGAAGCGATAATAGGGAGAGAAAGGGGCTGGAGAACTGAGGTGTATAAATAGGAGGAAGGAAGAAAGAGAAGGGGATGGGGGTGGGGGGTTGGGAGAGAAGGAAGGCATGAAGGAAGGAAGGATGAGATAGAAGGAAGAGGAAGAAATGAGAAGAGAGGGAGAGAGAAGGACCGGATATCTTGGTGTATATATAGAAGGAAGTGAAGGAAGGAAGGAGGAAGGAAGGAGGAAGGAAGGAATTAGGAACGGTATGATTAAGGAGAGATACTAATTACATACCAATACGTGATTCCGCACGTATAGATACATGGGCCCGGAACTGGTTGTACTCAACAATGACGGAAGGTAGATCAATTAGATATAAGCAGGAAGGACCAGTACAATTATAAGTTGATTCACGCCTTCGTCCTAAAATACCTATCGCTGTTGTGATAAGGAATGAACGGCATGACGTGCTGAATGATAGATCAAGAAGAAAGGAAGTAAGACATGAGAGAGATATTAGAGGCCCGCAGGAGCCTTGAAAGTTGTAATAAAGAAGGAGGAAGGAAGGAAGCATGGTATTGGATGTAGGAAGGAGGGAGGGTAGTAAGGAAGTAAGAGCAACACGGTAGTAGGTAGAATGGAGGATCAACTGAAGGCAACTAGACTGGATGGAGGGTAAGGTGAAGGAAAGGTAGGATAAATGTAAAGAAATGCGGGAGAGGTAGAAATCAAGGAAAGGGCGAAATATAAAAGAGTCCCATAAATGGAAGGGATAACAGACAGGTATAGAAATAAAGTCTTAATATAAAGAAATATAGTGATCGAAAAGAGTCAAGATAGGAAAAAAAAAAAAAAAGTCAGAAATGGAGGGAGACAGAAAAGGGATAAAAAGAGAGATAGGACGAAAGAAAGATAATAGAAAGACAGATACGGAGCGAAAGAAAGCTAGTATAGAAAAATATTCAAGATAGAAACAAAAAAGTCAGAGGAAGGAGACACAGAAAACGTTAATAACAAGAGAGGAAAGATAGGATAGCAAAAGAGTCGGGATAGAGAGTCAGGATGGAAGTCGAGAAAGAAATTAACTAGGATAAAGAGATCGGGATGAAATAAGATATGATAGAAAGAAAGATAAAATATGAGAAAGATAGGATAGAATAAAAGATAAGATAGAAAGAAAGATAGGATAGAAAGAAAGATAGGATAGAAAGAAAGATAGGATAGAAAGAAAGATAGGATAGAAAGAGAATCGGGATGAAAGAAAGATAGGATAGACAGAAAGATAGGATAGACAGAAAGATAAGATAGAGAGAAAGATAAGATAGAGAGAAAGATAGGATAGAATAAAAGCTATTATAGTGAGAGAAAGATAGGATACAAAGGAGTAAAAGTCGACAAAGGGACAAAATGAATCAGCACAACAGATCTAGTGACCCTTCTAGGTTGCTTGTCCTCCAAAACACTGAACGACACATGAGGCTCAAGTGTCCAAACAGTGTTTAGAGTGGTTAAGGGAACATTGAAAGGGTTACTGCTCTGGAACGAATGTCCGTGGCAGGAATTAGGAAGTTTTATAGGGGACCGATGTTTAGTAACTGAGGGGGGGATAAAATAAATTATTCATTTACAAAGCAGTCAGTCGCGGGTGTTTGATGCGAGATATTTTGTCTAGGCGAGTTAAATGAATCACGGTGATCAGTCTATAAACGATACAAAGATATTCAGGATGGAAGATAAAAGAAGATAGAAAGATAAGTCGGATGGAAGGTAGAAAGAGGCTCAGATAGGAAAGAAAAAAGAATAGTCCGAAGGATAAAGAAAATAAAGAGAGAGAGTAGAGAGCGAGAGAGAGAGAGATGAGAAGAGAGAGGGAGAAGAGGTAGAGCGCAGAAGGGAGCTAGGTAGAGGGAGAGAGAGGGAGAGGAAAGCGAGAGAGAGGAGAGAGAGAGAGAGAGAGAGAGAGAGAGAGAGAGAGAGAGAGAGAGAGAGAGAGAGAGAGAGAAGCCTTTTGTAATACTGAAATACTACAACCCCTGGAGCCGAAATTCTGGGGGTGGGGGGGGGGGGGGGGGGGGGGGGATCAAAATAAATCCCATAAGAAAGAAACTGATCTGGAACCGGGGTATCACACGAGGGGATGTTTACACGAGGAGATTTTTCGCCAATGGCGGAGGGGGAGGGGGAAGGGGATGGAGAGGGGGGGGGGGGGGGGAGGACATTGGGGACATTTTCTCGTTCTTGGTGACAACAGAGAGGAGGAGGCGGAGAGTGCATGTTTTGATCTGGTATTCCTTCTTGGTGGCTTTCTGGGTGAAGGTATATACATACATGGTTTCTTTGCTTACGGTGCCTTTGTAGGAGCTAGCTCGCTCTCGCTCTCTCTCTCTATTTCTTTATCCTTCTTTATCTCTCTCTCTCTCTCTCTCTCTCTCTCTCTCTATTTCTTTATCTTTCTTTATCTCTCTCTCTCTCTCTATTTCTTTATCTTTCTTTATATCTCTTTCTCTATTTCTTTATCTTTCTTTATCTCTCTCTCTCTCTCTCTCTCTCTCTCTCTCTCGCCCAAAAATATATTGCTAAACATAAGACACGAGTGTTTTAGAGAATTGACACCTAACCATAAGACACAACCCATACGAGGAGTGTCTTAGAGAATTGACACCTAACCATAAGACACAACCCATACGAGGAGTGTCTTAGAGAATTGACACCTAACCATAAGACACAACCCATACGAGGAGTGTCTTAGAGAATTGACACCTAACCATAAGACACAACCCATACGAGGAGTGTCTTAGAGAATTGACACCTAACCATAAGACACAACCCATACGAGGAGTGTCTTAGAGAATTGACACCTAACCATAAGACACAACCCATACGAGGAGTGTCTTAGAGAATTGACACCTAACCATAAGACACAACCCATACGAGGAGTGTCTTAGAGAATTAAGTTTATTTCCTTTAACCCAGCGCAGATTAAGAGGTGACCTAATTCAAGTGTTACAAATCATCAAAGGCATCTACAATATGAACTGTAATAACTACTTTACGATCAAACTACACGCGGGGAAATGGTTGCAACATTATTGGTAAATCTTTTAACTCGCACGAGTCTAAGAATTTGTTCTTCAATCAAGTTATGAATGAACTTGTGGAATGGGCTTCCCCGAGATGTTATTGACTGCAGCACCATTGATTCCTATAAACGTCGCCTAGAGCCCTAGACAAGCACCTCGCCTTAAGGGGGGTGACCTGCTTTTTGTTATTTCTGTCCATTTCTCTCTTTCTCTGGCTTGTATCCATTCGGCCCCATTCAGCCAACTATTTTAAGACGTTTATCCCCATCTAGGTGTCGATTTCTTCCTGGCGAGCGATAGCGAGCCAGCATTATATGAAGAAATCCGGCTTCGCCGGAGACATTTTTCTATCGAAAAATGTACAAATTTAGCCTGCTGTCAAACAAAAATAAAAAATATGCTGGCTCGCTACCGCTCACCAGTAAAAAATTGACACCTGGATGGGGATAAAAGTCTTAAAACAGTACGCTGAATGGGGCCAAATGGATACAAGCCAGAGAAAGATAGGGCAGGACAGAACCAAAACAGGTGACCCCCCTTAACACCCTGACTGATTAAGCCTTTGTAAATGAATTACTTGTTTTCTCAGATACATTGTGTTATGTTACTAACCCAAATTGTTCCCTACTAACATCTAACCCTGCCAAGGACATTGGTCTTAAGGCAGTCATTCTCTTTCCAATTGTCCCTTACCCACTCTGAACCACTGTTGGACACTTTGAACAGCAGTGATTTATAGGGCACGTAACCTCGAGGGGATCGCTAGACCTGTTGTTGCTTGCTTTCCTTTGTACTCCTAAGGCGGAGGGAGATTTTGTTTTGTTTTGGCTGTCCATAATCATCTACTACAAACTATCCTTGTCTTTAGTAGTAGGAAGGCCAGGCCACCTAGTATATGGACTGCAGTGTCTGTGTGATCCGAGTATCTGAGTAACTCTCTCTCTCTCTCTCTCTTCTGTGCTATTCCTATCTTTAGTAGTAGGAAGGCCAGGCCACCTAGTATGGACTGCAGTGTCTGTGTGATCCGAGTATCTGAGTAACTCTCTCTCTCTCTCTTCTGTGCTATTCCTGTCTTTAGTAGTAGGAAGGCCAGGCCACCTAGTATGGACTGCAGTGTCTGTGTGATCCGAGTATCTGAGTAACTCTCTCTCTCTCTTCTGTGCTATTCCTATCTTTCACATTCCTTTATTTGGGATTCTGCTCTCTCTCTACTACAATTAAGTTTTGACCACCTCCTTTGGATTGCAAGGTGTGTGTGTGTGTGTGATCAGTGTATTAAACCTTTCAAGCTCCAATACGCGTTTATGTTCTGTTTTCTGGCTACTATTAGACGATTTTATTCAGAGTAGTAATATTATATGAAAGTTAAAGGGTTAATTGGGATAGTATTTACCCTTTTGATACCCACAGATCCTTCCTAAGCTGCATACAATTGTCTAATGATAGCCAAAATAAACTGCTAAAACGCATCAGAGCTTCAAGGGGTTAATATCAATCTTAAAATATCCAAACTAATGAAGCGAAACAGCAACAGGGGAGGTTAAAACAAATATATAAATATATGTAAATAAAACAAAAACAAATATATATATAAATAAATAAATAAAGTAGACTTACCGTTTGGCCCAAAATAAAAACGGCATACCCAACTCTGCGATGGGTCACTATCACCATTACTATCCTCAGCACTTATTATCATCACTACTACTCTCACCATCATCACTACTACTATCATCATCACTACTACAATCATCATCACTACAACTTTCACCATCCTCACTACTACTGTCATCATCGTCACTACAATCATCACTACTGTCATCATTATCAACACAACTATCACCATCATCATTACTATTATCACCATCATCTTACCATCATCACTACCATTATGACCATCATCACTACTACTAGTACTGTCGCCATCATATCTACTACTGTCATCATCATCACTACTGTCATCATCATCACTACTGTCATCATTATCACTACAATCATCATCACTACTAAAATCACCATCATCACTACTATTACCATCATCCCCACTATTACTACCATCACTTCCAATGTCAACTAAATTAACTTAACCTAACAAATGCGGGGCTAGTTGTTTTGGGGTGTCATGGGTTACCATCATCACTAGTAATACCATCATCTATAATACCACCACTATCAACAATAATTAATTTCCATCATCACTACAACTGTAACCATCATCACTTATAAAACAAATTATAGTCACCATCACCGTTACTATCATCACTACTGCTATCATCATTACTACTACTCTCATCATCATTACTACTACTGTCATCATCACTACAACTTTCACCATCTTCACTACTACTCTCACCATCATCACTACTACTGTCACCATCGTCACTACCATCAATATCACTACTGTCATCATTATCACAAACTATCACCATCATCATTACTATTATCACCATCATCTTACAATCATCATTATACTGTTATCATCATCACTACAACTTTCACCATCTTCACTACTACTCTCACCATCATCACTACTACTGTCACCATCGTCACTACCATCAATATCACTAGTCATCATTATCACAAACTATCACCATCATCATTACTATTATCACCATCATCTTACAATCATTATACTGTCACCATCATCACTACTACTATAACCATCTTCACTACTACTAGTACTGTCACCATTATATTACTACTGTCATCATCATCACTACTGTCATCATTATCACTACAGCTACAACCATCATCACTACAATTATCACCATTATCATTACAATCACCATCATCCCCACAATTACTACCATCACTTCTAATGTCAACTAAACTAACAACAACTAGGTTCTGTTCCTAGTTATCTATAAAATATAATTGATAACATTGACTGCTTCTCACTTGTTTTTTATATTCAAAGAGTTCATAGATTCCTTGCATAATTGTTGAAAGCTAGTTACCAAGTATTCTTAGTAATAGCATAATATTCAATTGTTCACGAATTCTCACTTGTTTTTTATATTCAAAGATTTCAGATATTCTTTGCATAGGCTAACTGTTGAAAGCTAGTTAGTTACAAAGTATTCTTAGTAAAATCGCAATGGGATCTCAACTAGCCGACTCAACATTCTTCATGAACCGGTCTGGGATCCAAAGTGGTAGGGATCGTGGGGAACATCTCAGTGGTAATATGGAGAGGTCGCCTGCCCGAATCCCAACGCCCTTCCTTGACAGAGGGGACCAGGGTCGGGGCTATTATAACAATGCACATGGGATAGGCGCTACTGGTGGGATGGAAGGACAGCAGGGTTGGATAGATAATGGCAGAGGGGGTCGGGGTGGGATGGGCAGAGGCGGCAGGGGTCGGGATGATTATCAAAACAGACGATATTATCCACCAAATGGCCAGATGTTTGAGCCACCAATTTACAACACTGGGATATATCATCATGGGAGGCAAAATGTGGAAGGCAGATATAGACAGCCTAGGAGAGATCACGGAGCGCATAAACTTGAGACACAATGGGAGTGGGAAATGAGGCAGTGTTTGGCAGGGCAGAGGCATCGAGGGAGACAAGCGAAGATAGCGGAGGCCAATGAGAAACTGTTTCGGCCGAATTGTTATGAGGAATCGGAGGGAATAAAGCGGGACGAGCAGGGAGAGAAAAAGACGAAGAAAACGGTGATATTTGCTTTGGATAAAAATCAAATAAGAATCTTCGGAGGCGAGGCAATGCGCAACATAGAGTTTGTGCCGAAAACTAAAGCATTGGAAGGAAAGGAGATCATAGAAATTAACGAAAAAATGGCAAGGGAAGAAAAGGAGAAAATCGAAAAAGAAATGAACGAAAAAATGGCAAGGGAAGAAAAGGAGAAAATCGAAAAAGAAATGAACGAAAAAATGGCAAGGGAAGAAAAGGAGAAAATCGAAAAAGAAATGAACGAAAAAATGGCAAGGGAAGAAAAGGAGAAAATCGAAAAGGAAATGAACGAAAAAATGGCAAGGGAAGAAAAGGAGAAAATCGAAAAGGAAATGAACGAAAAAATGGCAAGGGAAGAAAAGGAGAAAATCGAAAAAGAAATTAACGAAAAAATGGCAAGGGAAGAAAAGGAGAAAATCGAAAAAGAAATTAACGAAAAAATGGCAAGGGAAGAAAAGGAGAAAATCGAAAAAGAAATGAACGAAAAAATGGCAAGGGAAGAAAAGGAGAAAATCGAAAAAGAAATGAACGAAAAAATGGCAAGGGAAGAAAAGGAGAAAATCGAAAAAGAAATGAACGAAAAAATGGCAAGGGAAGAAAAGGAGAAAATCGAAAAAGAAATGAACGAAAAAATGGCAAGGGAAGAAAAGGAGAAAATCGAAAAAGAAATGAACGAAAAAATGGCAAGGGAAGAAAAGGAGAAAATCGAAAAAGAAATGAACGAAAAAATGGCAAGGGAAGTAAAGGAGAAAATCGAAAAAGAAATGAACGAAAAAATGGCAAGGGAAGAAAAGGAGAAAATCGAAAAAGAAATGAACGAAAAAATGGCAAGGGAAGAAAAGGAGAAAATCGAAAAAGAAATGAACGAACAAATGGCAAGGGAAGAAAAGGAGAAAATCGAAAAGGAAATGAACGAAAAAATGGCAAGGGAAGAAAAGAATGAGAAATCGGAGGGAATAAAGCGGGACGAGCAGGGAGAGAAAAAGACGAAGAAAAAGGTGACATTTGCTTTGGATAAAAATCAAATAAGAATCTTCGGAGGCGAGGCAATGCGCAACATAGAGTTTGTGCCGAAAACTAAAGCATTGGAAGGAAAGGAGATCATAGAAATGAACGAAAAAATGGCAAGGGAAAAAAAGGAGAAAATCGAAAAGGAACGTAGCGAAATATTAGCCAGGGAGGAGAAGGAGAAAATTGAAAAGGATATCAGAGAAAGCAAAAAGGCCAAGAATCCGTTCCGAAAATTTGTTAAATGTTTCGGCAAAATACGTGGCAAAACTAAGTGCCAGTGAGAATACCAGCGAAAAATCTCTCGGCACTCGGAACCCAATACAAAGATTGGTAAAATGGCTTAGAAATAATAGGACCACCGAGTAAAATGATTGAGCTGAAATAAATTAACATACAGTATTCAAATTGGGTGACTCGGCTGCGATTGTGACCCGGCGGCGGTTGTGACCCGGCTGTGGTTGTGACCCGGCTGTGGTTGTGACCCTGCGGCGGTTGTGACCCGGCGGCAGTTGTGACCCGGCGGCATTTTGTTTTAAATTTTAACGTGTGTAATTTGCTATGAGATGGTTAATTGATAACTTTAATTACATTATTTTTACCTTTCATACACAAAATCATAACTATTGCACATATTCAAAAAATCCTTTTTGACTGACGTTCGCATTCACCCAACAAATGTTCGCGTGTGAAATTTGGTGAAAATCCGTCCAACAGTCCAGGAGGAGTTTCGGGACAGACGGACAACATCGGCATCGACGACAACGACAGACATTTTATTCCGGTGGTACCCACTATACGGTGGGGGGGGGAATACCATACTCTGCTTACGCAGAGTTGATAACATACAATTCTTGTTGCCCAATTTAAAACTATTGACCTGTAAAAACGTAGATTGGTTGGGTCACTATCATCAACTCTGCGTAAGCAGAGTTTGGTATCGCCCCCCCGTATAGCGGGTACCACCCGAGAAAAAAAATTTGTCGTCGTCGTCGTCGTCGATGTCAGTCTGTCGCTGAACTCCTCCTAGACCGTTGGACGGATTTTCACCAAACTTCACACAAACATTTGTTGGGTGAATGCCAACGTCAGTCTATTTTTTTTGTTTTTTTGTTATGCAATAGTTATGATTATAGGTCCAAAATATGGTTTTACCCCCTCCCCCACCGTCAAAAGTCAAACGTCAAAAGGACGTTGAGCAAACTGGTTGTAAATTTCCATACCTATTTCCTGGTGGACTCTTCCCAATTTAATGATAGAAATGTCAGCCCGATTGCTTTCATTCATTTTGAGTTATAAGCAGTTAAGGGGTCCAGATTATTTTCAAGTTGGTTGGTGCTACCTATACTACTGTCATCATCACTACTACTGTCATCATCACTACTACTGTCGTTGGCGCTACCTATACTACTGTCATCATCACTACTACAGTCATCATCACTACTACTGTCGTTGGCGCTACCTATACTACTGTCATCATCACTACTACTGTCATCATCACTACAACTGTCGTTGGCGCTACCTATACTACTGTCATCATCACTACTACTGTCATCATCACTACTACTGTCGTTGGCGCTACCTATACTACTGTCATCATCACTACTACAGTCATCATCACTACTACTGTCGTTGGCGCTACCTATACTACTGTCATCATCACTACTACTGTCATCATCACTACAACTGTCGTTGGCGCTACCTATACTACTGTCATCATCACTACTACTGTCATCACTACAACTGTCGTTGGCGCTACCTATACTACTGTCATCATCACTACTACTGTCATCATCACTACAACTGTCGTTGGCGCTACCTATACTACTGTCATCATCACTACTACTGTCATCATCACTACAACTGTCGTTGGCGCTACCTATACTACTGTCATCATCACTACTACTGTCATCATCAGTACAACTGTCGTTGGCGCTACCTATACTACTGTCATCATCACTACTACTGTCATCATCACTACAACTGTCGTTGGCGCTACCTATACTACTGTCATCATCACTACTACTGTCATCATCAGTACAACTGTCGTTGGCGCTACCTATACTACTGTCATCATCACTACTACTGTCATCATCACTACAACTGTCGTTGGCGCTACCTATACTACTGTCATCATCACTACTACTGTCATCATCACTACAACTGTCGTTGGCGCTACCTATACTACTGTCATCATCACTACTACTGTCATCATCAGTACAACTGTCGTTGGCGCTACCTATACTACTGTCATCATCACTACTACTGTCATCATCACTACAACTGTCGTTGGCGCTACCTATACTACTGTCATCATCACTACTACTGTCATCATCACTACAACTGTCGTTGGCGCTACCTATACTACTGTCATCATCACTACTACTGTCATCATCACTACAACTGTCGTTGGCGCTACCTATACTACTGTCATCATCACTACTACTGTCATCATCACTACAACTGTCGTTGGCGCTACCTATACTACTGTCATCATCACTACTACTGTCATCACTACAACTGTCGTTGGCGCTACCTATACTACTGTCATCATCACTACTACTGTCATCATCCATCACTACAACTGTCGTTGGCGCTACCTATACTACTGTCATCATCACTACTACTGTCATCATCACTACAACTGTCGTTGGCGCTACCTATACTACTGTCATCATCACTACTACTGTCATCATCACTACAACTGTCGTTGGCGCTACCTATACTACTGTCATCATCACTACTACTGTCATCATCACTACAACTGTCGTTGGCGCTACCTATACTACTGTCATCATCACTACTACTGTCATCATCACTACAACTGTCGTTGGCGCTACCTATACTACTCTCATCATCACTACTACTGTCATCATCACTACTACTGTCATCATCACTACAACTGTCGTTGGCGCTACCTATACTACTGTCATCATCACTACTACTGTCATCATCACTACAACTGTCGTTGGCGCTACCTATACTACTGTCATCATCACTACTACTGTCATCACTACAACTGTCGTTGGCGCTACCTATACTACTGTCATCATCACTACAACTTTCACCATCATCACCACAACTTTCACCATCATCACCACAACTTTCACCATCATCACCACTACTCACCATCATCACATCGACTAAGTCGATTTAACCCTTCAAGATACGACGACGCATTTCCATTTGAGGGTGTGGCTATTCTTAGGCGATTTTATCTAGATTAGGAAAGGTATAATTATGTGGAAGTCAGAGGGTTAATCCAGATATTCTGGACCCCTTTCTCCTTCATGTTCAGCCCCATTACTTTTGAGATTTGAAGACGTTTGCCCCATTAGTTAGGCAAGAACTTTCGCCCCATTTCTGTCCATTTTAAGACCTTTCATGCCATTTATACGTCTATGTTTTCCTGCCGAGCGATAGCGAGCCTGTAATTTAAGAGGAATCGGCCTTCGGCCAGGGTATTTTTCTGCCAAAAAATTTACAAATTCATCTTGACTCGAGGGTGTTTTTCTAAGTTTGAGAGAGGTCTAGCGACGAAACTAAAAAATAATTAATAAATGAAAAAATCGACCAAAAAGTGAACCATCCCCCTTTAACCCCCCCCCGGCCTATAATTCACGGGTCACGGCAAACTAACTCATAAAAGCCGAACCGGAAGCCAGCCATTTGCATATCCGGAAAAAAAGGGAAAGTGTACCGCAGAGAGAGAGAGAGAGAGAGAGAGAGAGAGAGAGAGAGAGAGAGAGAGAGAGAGAGAGAGAGAGAGAGAGAGAGAGAGAGAGAGAGAGAGAGAGAGAGAGAGAGAGAGAGAGAGAGAGAGAGAGAGAGAGAGAGATTAGTGTATAATCTTAGTCATGTAGCCTACACTTAAGGGGAGAATTCCACTTGAAGGATTTTTTTTCGTGACTCTCTTCCTCATGTTTAGCCCCATTGCTTTTGAAATGTTAAGATGTTCGACCCATTAGTTTGGCGATTTAAAACACTTTCGCTCCATTTGTGTCAATTATAAGACCTTTAGTGCCTTTTAGGTGTCGATTTTTTCCTGGCGAGCGACAGCGAGCCTGTAATTTAAGAGGAACCGGCCTTCAGCCGGGACATTTTTCTACCGAAAAATGTACAAATGTATCTTTAAAGGGGGTCAAGGGGGTGTAAATTTTAGCTTGATGGTGGTCTAGGGAACAAACTAAATACCTCTCCTTAAGGGGAGGCATTTAGTTTGTTCCCTACGTTTTCATCAAGCTTAAAATTACACCCCCTAGACCCCCTTTTAAGATAAATTTGTACATTTTTCGGTAGAAAAATGTCCCGGCCGGAGGCCGGTTGCTCTTAAATTACAGGCTCGCTATCGCTCGCCAGTAAAAAATCGACACCTTCATGGCACGAAAGGTCTTAAAATTGACAGTAATGGGGCAAAATGTCTTAAAATGTCCAAACTACTAGGGCGAACGTCTTAAAATCCCAAAAGCAATGCGGCTAAACATGAGGGAGAAAGGGGTCCAGAAAAAAATATCTCAAGTGGAAATCTCCCCTTAACCTTAACTGTCTTGATGGTGTAATGGTTTGAGTGTTTAAGATCTGTATGTGGTGACCCAGGTTCGAATCCCGGGTGGAGCACATGCTTTCATTAATTTCATTGGGAGGTGTTTGGTGTTGGGAGAGAAATAAACATTACTAGATTATTTATTCATGTATATAACTATTCATGTATATAACTATTCATGTCCAGTATATAACTATTCATGTATATAACTATTCATGTCCAGTATATAACTATTCATGTATATAACTATTCATGTACAGTATATAACTATTCATGTCCAGTATATAACTATTCATGTCCAGTATATAACTATTCATGTACAGTATATAACTATTCATGTATATAACTATTCATGTCCAGTATATAACTATTCATGTATATAACTATTCATGTACAGTATATAACTATTCATGTATATAACTATTCATGTATATAACTATTCATGTATATACTGTAACTATTCATGTATATAACTATTCATGTACAGTATATAACTATTCATGTACAGTATATAACTATTCATGTCCAGTATATAACTATTCATG